>JALPQI010013348.1:0-26388 GCA_025490895.1 Thaumatotibia leucotreta | reverse complement strand
TTCAAATTGAGTCTGTGGCGTGGGCAGAAAGCATCACACGAAACATTGAGCTATATTGTTTTGCTATGCGTCAATGTATTTCAATTAAAATGTAGATACCAGAACTTCTGTAGGTATGCTAACTGCTTATCCGATTTCTTTGGTAGTATTTCGAAAACAGGCATTGTACATGTAGATAATTATGATCCGATGATCGTATCTGTACGATGCCTGTTTTCGAAAAGTTTTATGAGAAAATAGGTATACGATAATTACGATGATACCTATTTTCTCTTAAAACGACGACAACAAGATATAAGGTGCAATGTGCTGAAGGTTTGTTCAGAACTTAGAACTTTAGAACCTCGTACATTGTTGCCGTCGTAAAAATGCTCACCAAATTTCACCAGAATGGGTTATGATTTGTAACCAACAGGAAGACATACCTGTGTACTTACGGTGGGTAGGTGCGTAGTAATATTGACACTCGTAATAAATGTACTTAAAATTGGCCATTGGTTCTAAGTGTCGAAATGGCTCGGGTGATCAATTGCAACAATATCACTGCGCTGGGCATTATCTCTCTAACGGATGTACCAATTTACATACTGGCGAACGCTTTTGTGGTCTAAAACAAAGACTACTGCCGCGATAGCCAAGCCCACTCTCCAAACTTCTTACATTACCTAACTATTTTGAAGCAAAATCAACCTAAAACACCGATACGTAAAGTAAACTTCAAATTATTCGGTTTAACCTAGTATGAAGTTGCGAAAACAATTTTATTATGAAATGCGGAGTTGGATTGGATTTTCCGAAGTGTTCAACTAAACGTGCGGTTGTAAATTTGAAATTTAGTGCAACTGCCTCGATTAGTGGTTCCGTATAAATGTTGATTAAAATGGGTAGTTGGTGTTTACATCACCTAACATCGCAGAATAGTATTCGGGCAGGTATACCGTTAATATTTAATATAAAGTAGCTTAAGAGACTTAGTCCAGTGTCCGTAGGTCTTGATTTACCAAACGACACAATTTTAGCTAATTAAAGTAATAACTCAATGTATAAATAAATGCTTTCATTAATTAAAGTAGGTAGGTACTTGTAATTGAGATATCAAAACTCAAATCAAAATTTCTAGCTTCATTCGATTTTATATTGAAATAACCGATAGGTAATTTTAGCAAAAAAGTAAGACTCAAAGAACTTAGCCTTATCCTATGATAGTCCACTGCTGGACGTAGGTCTCTCCTATTAACTATGCGTATAAACGCATTAGGAGGTAGGTAAATGCCCATAATCGCCACGCTGGGCAAGCGGATTGGCGATCGCAGTAATGTGTCCACTATGATGACGCTGCTGCCCATCATCAATCTTTTATCAAATAGTGGTCAGTGACACTTCAATCCCTTAGTTGACTTTTACGACATCCGCAGGAGGAGTCGGGGTGGTGACAAATGTATTCTTACTGCCGTCACCACACGGCTGAAATTACCGTATTATGTAGGTATTGTAAGTTTTCACGTCATTGCCTAAGTGCATGTTTCGCTAAATATGTATGCAAGGTTGGGTTGCAGTTGCACTCATTTTAGGTGATCGTAACAGAGCTGGGTCATTTGCAGAAAAAGTGTACCTTTTAATTTTTTTTGCGATCATGGACTGTAATATATCATTTTACTCGGCATCGTGCGTACTTTTCAGTTATGAAACAAAAAAAAATGTCCCTAATGTCACGAAAATAAGTATGGTATGTAAATTGAGATTACTCAGTTTAGTTACTCCCACACTAAATGTATGAAACGAAATGTAACGAAACTGATAAAAAAAATCTCAAATTTGTTACAGAAATTTTCATACCTTTAGTATGGGAGTAACTAAACTGAGAAATCTCAATTTACATACTTATTTTCGTGACATTAAAAGGTACACTTTTTCTGCAAATGACCCAGCTACTAAATGTTATCAACCCTCCATATGTTATCAAGTCTCAGGTAACAACAACCCTTTAGTAATTTTTAAATCTTTTTGAATGTATATAGTGATATCTGGGAACTCGATTCGAGAACGAAATGAAATATCCAATGAAATTCTGGGAATAATGAACAAGAGTCTTTTTAAAAGTTCTCCAAAGTGTATTGGTAGTTCATGAGAAATCTACCTACTTAAAAAATAAAACCGTGCCTTTTGTTATTATGAAAGGCTAAGCATTTTATTTCCAATATTCTCTTGTTTCTGATTACAAAATCGATAATCCAATGACTCTATTGTCTATTACTATACTACTACTATTTTTCGTGGTTAAAAATATACATTCTCATTATAGGTAGGTACCTACTTTAAGCCAACCCGTTAATGCTGATAGTAAAAAAAGTTCCTACATAATATTGTTGTACTATTTTTTACCGTAATTACACTGATACTCGTAACCGTATAGTCGTATGTACCTAATTACTCTAATTACTTACTTAGACAAGCCTCAGGCTACTTGAGGAGAATATAGCGTGATCCCTTACAAATCATGCTAATTAATCTAATTTTAGCGCTAAGAAAATTACAATAATTTTAAGGTGTTTCTGATAAACAGCAAAATCCTGTTATAAGTACCTACATCGTATAATATTATCGTCAACGTTTATTCAGGTAACTTAGTAGCTTTAAAAATGTGAATAAAATAGGATCGCATGCCCCAGTACCCTTTACTAAAAGGGTATCGATAGGAATAGGACATAGCGAAACGTCCTATTTGGATAAACCCGCGCATATAAAAGTTAACGAGGGCGCTTCTTAGCTTCCCTGAGGACGCATTGTTGACGGAGAAAAAAAAGCTATTTTCAACCTATTTCAAATAAAATAAGTAAAAAAAGTTTTAAGTTAAACGGTTTTTATTGCACCAAAAACTAGAAAATAAAAATTTGTTATAACTAACCTTAGATGCAACTTTCTGTAGATTACTCACGTGAAACTATTATCACTGTAGTTTTCCCAAGTCGGATGCTGAAAGCCACGTTTAGCCTCTATGTCAGTGGATTAAGCGTTACCTAATCGGAAACTTTTACTAAACTGAAATAAAAACGTGGGGCGTACGCAACTGTGATTAAGTCACTATAGTTATTTAAGAACACACATATAAATCAAGACAGCAATAGTGTAATAAGTTTTTTTCTGGCCTTGATAAAAGTTTTTTACCTCTGTGGAAGTGATGTAACAGATGGATGATTAATTGCAAAATTAAAGCTACAATTACATATTTTAAGCTTGTATGTTTCTTCCTTCATAATAACGCCCCACGTTTTTATTTTAGTTTAGTAAAAGTTTCCGATTAGGTAACGCTTAATCCACTGACATAGAGGCTAAACGTGGCTTTCAGCATCCGACTTGGGAAAACTACAGTGATAATAGTTTCACGTGAGTAATCTACAGAAAGTTGCATCTACGGTTAGTTATAACAAATTTTTATTTTCTAGTTTTTGGTGCAATAAAAACCGTTTAACTTAAAACTTTTTTTGCTTATTTTATTTTCAAGTTTTTAGTGCAATTGTTAAGTTAATTTTCGATACTTTACCGATGTTGTTTGTAATATGCAATACAATTATGCATGCTAAGTAGCGTCTATATACTCTCGCGCTTTCATCACGAATCACGACGCAACATATGTAAACGTAATGGACATTATTTTATGTGTAACGGGAGGCAAATCCCTGTTGAATAGATATTTTTAGAAATCTCATTTTTTTAATTTAATATCTCGATTGACAAATAAAAACCAAAGTCTCGGCGTGGTTAATGTACCTAAGCTTGAATGCCCGAAGTATCTCAAATGGACGTGTTATTCTTACAATAAGTACCTTAGATAACAGTGATCTGACAATAAGGAATATATCAATCAATTTGGTTTATTGAGAATTACAAATTTGAATTTTTATACAAGTCGAATTTCGAGACTATAAAATATAAACTCATTCTCTGAGTCGACCAACCGGAGAACCGCAGGTCTGACGGAAAGTCCGACGCGAACCGAGGGCCTAAAGGGTCAATCCATGCAATCTATCAACCGGAGGGCCATAGGCCCGACGGCACTATGGCACGCACTACGTGAATCCGAGAGACTCACACTCTCTGTATATCAACTGGAGGACCGCAGGTCCGAGTGCACGTCCTACGCAGACCACCTGCGCTGTCAGTCTATCAGCTGGAGGGCCGCAGGCCCGACAGCTGGCCCTACATGATTCACTCTATTAGCTGGAGGGCCGCAGGCCCGACGGCTCGCCCTACACGAACCACTCACGCTGTCACTCTATCAGCTGGAGGGCCGCAGGCCCGACGGCTCTCCCTACGCGAACCACTCACGCTGTCACTCTATCAGCTGGAGGGCCGCAGGCCCGACGGCTCGCCCTACGTGAACCACTTACGTTGTCACTCTATCAGCTGGAGGGCCGCAGGCCCGACGGCTCGCCCTACGCGAACCACTCACGCTGTCACTCTATCAGCTGGAGGGCCGCAGGCCCGACGGCTCGCCCTTCGCGATTTACTCACGCTGTCACTCTATCAGCTGGAGGGCCGCAGGCCTGATGGTTCTCGTTATACGATCCACTCACGCTGTCACTTTATCAGCTGGAGGGCCGCAGGCCCGACGGCTCGCCCTACGTGAACCACTCATGCTGTCACTCTATCAGCTGAAGGGCCGCAGGCCCGACGGCCCGCCCTTCGCGAACCACTCACGCTGTCACTCTATCAGCTGGAGGGCCGCAGGCCTGACGGCTCACCCTACGCGAACCACTCACGCTGTCACTCTATCAGCTGGAAGGCCGCAGGCCCGACGGCTCGCCCTACGCGAATCACTCACGCTGTCACTCCATCAGCTGGAGGGCCGCAGGCCCGACGGCTCTCCCTACGCGAACCACTCACGCTGTCACTCTATCCGCTGGAGGGCCGTAGGCCCGACGGCTCGCCCTATGCGAACCACTCACGCTGTCACTCTATCAGCTGGAGGGCTGCAGGCCCGACGGCTCGCCCTACGCGAACCACTCACGCTTCCACTCTATCAGCTGGAGGGCCGCAGGCCCGACGGCTCGCCCTACGCGAACCACTCACTGTCACTCTATCAACTGGAGGGCCGCAGGCCCGACGGCCCGCCCTGCGCAAACCACTCACGCTGTCACTCTATCAGCTGGAGGGCCGCAGGCCCGACGGCTCACCCTTCGCGATTTACTCACGCTGTCACTCTATCAGCTGGAGGGCCGCAGGCCCGACGGCTCTCCCTACGCGAACCACTCACGCTGTCACTCTATCAGCTGGAGGGCCGCAGGTCCGACGGTTTGCCCTTCGCGATTCACTCACGCTGACACTCTATCAGCTGGAGGGCCGCAGGCCCGGCGGCTCTCCCTATATGATCCACTCACGCTGTCACTCTATCAGATGGAGGGACGCAGGCCCGACGGCTCGCCCTACGCGATTTACTTACGCTGTCACTCTATCAGCTGGAGGGCCGTAGGCCCGACGGATCGCCCTACGCGAACCACTCACGCTGTCACCCTATGAGTCTATCAGCCGGAGGGCCGCAGCAGTGACATACGGTACCAGTGAACGTTTTTCAGCTGATATGATGATGATGATGATAATTAAATCCGTATGTTTCTACCAAATATCTAAAGCAGTAATGCAAAATCTACATATCGCTAAACCTAGCGGTTGTGGCAGGCAGTAACACTGGAGTATCAGATTTGAGGAGTTGGATGTTAGTATTAAATTCGCATGTTTCTACTTAATATCTAGAGAACTTCTTTAAAATCAAGATATCGATAAAAGATAGACCTTGCGGTTATTGTAGGCAGTACGACTGCAGCATCAGGAGTGAGGAGTTGGAAGTCAAGATCAGGCTGTTAGTATTTGATTATGCCAGACATGCTATACTTTCATTTTCACGTGTCTAACACTCTCGGTTAAGGTAAGCAGTACGTCTGCAGCATCAGGCTTTGAGGATACAAGGATACAAACATTATCATATTGCATTGTCATGGGGACTTGATAAGAGTTCCAAATTTTATTGATTTCGGTGCAGTAGAAGTGGTCGAAAAATCGATCACAAGATTTGAAGCATCGACGACAGTTGATACGCGGTGAAGTTAATAAAAACCGTTTAATAAAAAGGAAGAGGTTCTCAATTCGACTGTGTTTTTGTTTCTTTATTTTGTCTGAGGTAACAGAACTTTCGACTGGGCGAACTGATTTTCATGATTATTATTTTGTTTGAAAGCTGATGCTCCTCGATTGGTCCCGTTTTGATTTGGTCCAGTTCGATAATAGCATTCATTGAAAAACCATAGTCGTGAATTTGCATTAAGCATATGCACGACAATTTTTTTTTATGTTTGCACAACAAAGTGGCTCCACTCCACCTGATCGTAAGTGAAAAGTAGATCCCAAATCGCGGCGGCAACGAACAAAGACAAGCAGTAGAACCTGTCAGTTGCTACCGCCTTGCTGGCCCTCTAGATGCTTCTTCACGCTTCGTTTAAAGGGTAAAACTTATATATATGCGGAAACACATGTACCGGTAAAATGTACAAATGACTCAATTTCCACGCCAACCTTTTCCGATAATTATTTAAATATGACTATAATTTTCCGTTTGACTGTCGATTTTCAGAACAAATAAAACCAGCTACGGGTATTATCTAGTTACCATCGCAGGCAGTAAGTATCAAAGATACGCTCAACTTCGTATCCTTAAAACCACAATGTTGTCTAATAATACGTTTTTAGTGTTTTTACAGCCAGCGGCCCTACCGCGAAATACGAAATCCGCAAATTTCAGGGATTTTTCTCTGTCACTCTAATGGCGCCTTCGTTGGAGTGACAGAGACAAACACTGAAGTTCGTAACTTCGGTGTTCACGGTAGCAAGCCAGAACCCGGCTAACGAGGCCATTTGCTTAAAGAATGGCGGGTTTGTTATCTTAATTCGCAAAACATTGAGACTCGATTGTTGGGTTCATCCCGTACAAAGTGCTACACCCTGATCCTGAGCTCAGTAACAAGAGGGATAATAGCCATATTGAATGTCATTGCTTATTGCTTTTTATAATTCAATAGCTGGAAAATAATAAAAGAATCCAGTGGACTATAATGAAATGAAAGGGGATAGAATAATTGTAGGAAAAATATTATAAGTACCTAACAGAACCTAACGAAAATGGCACTAAGACCAACAGTACACCTGTAAGTTCTTACGTAAGTTATAGGGACGGAGCTATACTAAGGAATGAGAGGTAAATATCACTATCTCATTTTTCTGAGTATAGCCCCGTCCCTATAACTTACGTAAGAACTTACAGGTGTACGAGCGCTCTAAAGTCACTAAACAGTAAACCCATACCATAATGCATCTGACAGTGTTAATTAATCTAACCGGCTTAGAAAATTTTTTAATTACTAACTAAGTTAGTATTATATTTATATTGATTATTTATACCACAAACTTCAACTAATTTAAGCTTTTTTTTTCAGGGGTAGAAAATATAAATAAAATCAGTAAGTATCCGTTTCGTACACATCGAAACCATATCGAAACATTGTATAACATCAATATGACATTATAGGCCATATTTTTTCAAATTTATAGGCACTTAAAGAAAAAAAAGGAAATAATTGTTCCAATTTAATACTTAAGTAGGTAGGTTACGTAAATACGCGGCCACTCTTTCATAGTCTTCTAAGGGTCACATGTGTTGGTGGATTTACTGATTCTCCTAACGCTAGTCTGAGGAATGACAGCCGGCATTGTAACTGATAATCGTCATAAATCTCAACATACTTTGTTCATAATGAGTAAAAGGGTCCGACAAATGAACGGACATCCAAACGTTGTGAAAATTAGGAACGTTCTCAGATATGTTTTGAGGGACAGTAGTAAAACAGGGGCAGTAGGTAGTAGAAAATAGGGTTTTAAGAAATAATAAAATGGGTTTGATTTGAAAGAGTCCCCATTGAGCATGTAACGGGTACACATTCCACCTGCATTTTCTACTCGTACATTATACCGATGTACTTGCCATATTTTATCATTGTATAGGATATTTTAATGCTTTCAAATAGAATTTTGAATACTAACGTTTGATATTGAAACAGTTAAATGAATTTTCATAAAGCGCTGAATAAAGTTGAAAATTAGGAGACTTTTCATGTTTTCGTACAGTCACGGTCTCTGTCGCTCATATCCATATTTTGGGGTAAGATCTGCCGTTATAATCATAATTTTTAATACTCCGACCATCACCAACTAGTATTTATTCTGTCGAATTCCCCGTTCAAGAGTATCTATCTTTCCAATTTAGGATAATTTGAAGCAACTGGCCATTATTTTGGGGTAGCTGTTTCTGGGAGAAGGGGTGAACCGTGAAACCAAATATGTTTAAGGTCAATAGAAGGGATACTTCCGCCCAACACCATTAAATTAGTTCTTAATTGCAATTGCCTGCAATGAGAACCAAATTGAACCAATCCAATGGCTTTTGTATTTGTTAAATATTGCCACGACCGACGTTAAATATTGTCCGGTAAAACAACCTTGTCTCTGAAACACCAGCTATACGTAATATACCTACTTCAAGAAATACTTTACACCGACTGACGCTTGACCTTTTGTTATTATAGAGTCTTCTTTCATGGTATCCCGACGTTTCGTTACATGATTTTTTTAAATGATGTATTTTATTCTAAGTGTATTTTTTGACCTACAGGTACAATGATAGTTTTAAGATCTTTCTAGATATACCTAGATATTTATCTTCAATGTTATGTTATAATACTACATACGCTTTGTTCCATTTATAAGTTTATAAACGACCCTCTTGCAAAATTTCATACTTTTATCTAAATTAAATACAACAACTTTTTTTAGTCGAACAACCGCATGCGATAACGAGAACCTAATACGCGAAACGTGGAATTTTGTAAGTTGCTTCCTAACTACCTATTTAATGTTTATCGTACTACCGTGCGAGATGCAAATGTAAGATAATTTTCGTATCGATTCAAGTCTCCACCCGTTAGTGCTCTTTTCGGTTTTCGAATCGATTTTCAAAACATTACATTACCTGCCGCAATGCCAAAATAAGCACACACAATGTACCTCATGTACCTACATTACACATCCTGATTAAAAAGGATACGTCTGATGATTATTTCGTCAGAAACATCCTCTCCGAGTCTCCGCTCTTGTTAGATTAGTTTCCAAGTTTCCGGGAAATCTATCTATATTTGATTATTTATCCCGAGTTTCCAATTTATCTGCCGCAAAAATATTGGTCGTGTTCCGTAATGCAGAAGCTACGGAATTTTTAATAGGTACTAAATAATCGACCATGATTTTTTTTTTTACTTGTGAAAATTTAAGTATGAGTATAATGAAGTTGAAACCGGCATCGGAGCCCGCCATTTTATTTCCAACAACTACAAGCATGCGCAGTCAACACAACGAGAAACACGATGATGCAATACGACACATGTATGGCAGAATATAACCCGGCAAAATCCAATACACCTCGACTGATAACCCAACTCTTTCCCTCCCACGGGCTCTCAGAATGACTCAATAGTCACCCAGACATAGTGTCTGTCAACCTAAATTGCTTGAATACAAATTCCTATTTTACTCCTTCGATTATACGGTTCAGAACACTAGTTTCATTATAATTTTAACACGTGTGATAGCCACATTGCGGACCGGCTAAAACTGAACGTTGACAAATATTGTCTCGTTTCTTTTGCTAGGTTGTGATAAGGACCAAAATAAAAATCAATCCGTCAGTGTGATGGTTCGGAGCATCATTTTGTGAACTAATGTGCTGAAAAAACGTGTATCGCCTAGTCTTCGTCGACGTGCTCAAACCGGTGGCCGATGTTTTAACGTTTTTTTACTAAAAATCCCGGAGTTTAAAATTACAAGTGAGTGATTTAATTGAAATTAATTAACTACACTATAAGTGAATTCTTAAGCCGATTTAATGCGAATGAAAAGGGATGTTTTCATTGTGGAAATAAAAAATATTTGGTACCATATTGATATTAAACTATCATATTTCTTTCTGTTACTAAGTCTCTGTAAATTTTTATTAGAATAAAATTAATTAAATTTTTGTATTACCGAAAGACATCTTTAAATTACAGGGTAAAAGTACCCATAAACGACAAGTGCACGGATATGTCATTTTGAAGTTTTTTTTCTACTCCTAATAGGTATTTTACATATGGGGTCAGCGTCCTGGTGTTGCTAACCAAAACCAGACTGCAACTTAATTTTGTTGAGTACATAAATTGGAAACGTTCAATTTATTTATATTAACGGGTCAATTGAGTCTCATCAGTTTAATAGGCATAACAAATTTCTATGAGGTTTTGAATTTTTACACCACGATGGTGGCAAACAAGCATCCCCGCCTGACGGTAATCAGCTACGGTAGCCTACGGATATCTCCAACTCCAAATTTAGGTTTTCAGAGAGGTAGAGATGAATTTTAACCATTTTTATTTGGAGATAACTTTTTGACCTTATATCACGAAGATCCTGGAATCCGTAACCGATAAGCTTGGTAGGTATTTTTTGCTTTCGTAAAACTTGGACGATAATTCAAGTTATAGGTAAATAGTGACCCGCCCAGGCATCTGGATAGTGTTAGTGGTAGCTAAATATGTATTAAACAGCAAGAATTGCTTGTAGGTATTTGATTAGACTGATTACTCAAACAAGCTTTATAGACAGGGTGATACCTATGTGATTTAAGATTTACCTATTCAACGCAATAACAGATAAATTAATATATTTCATATTATTATTTTCAGACCATAATGTGCGGCATTTGGGCAATATTCGGAGCTAAGGACGGGGTGAACTTGAAGTGCATCAAATGCTTCGCCGCCATCACACACCGCGGGCCAGACGCGTGGCGCGTCGAGCAGGATGCGCGAGAACCCGGGGCGCTTCTCGGCTTCAGCCGCATCTCCATCGTCGATGGTCTCCACGGCATGCAGCCCATGAAGCTCCACGCATACCCCCGCACCACCCTCATCTGCAACGGCGAGATCTTCAACTGCAAACTCCTCCAAAAGGAACACGAATTCCCCTACGAAACCAACTGCGATGTTGAAGCAATCATCCACCTGTATCACAACTTCGGCATCGCCGAAGCCGTGAGGCGACTCGACGCCGAATTCGTCTTCTGTCTTGTCGATGGCGAGCAAAGAAAAATTTACTTAGCTCGCGATCCTTACGGTGTTCGCCCCATGTTTCGCTTCCATGACCCGGAGAGCGGCACCATGGGTATCTGCTCAGAAGCTAAGGGGTTAGTTGGAATCAAAGAATCCGCTAGTGAAACGGCGACTTTGGAACCATTTCCTCCTGGTCATTTCCAAATTTGGAGTATGCTCGATGGAGGTAAAGTAAAATTAGATCACACGGAGCAATTTTTCAAGCCGGGAATGTCCTTAAGCTACAAGCCGTTTGTACCAGAAAGCGATTTGGAAAAAATGAATGTTTATGAAAAAACGGCATATTTATTAGAAGCCGCCTGCCGCAAACGTTTGATGTCGGATCGACGAATTGGTTGCTTTCTCAGTGGTGGACTAGATTCGTCGCTCGTCACTGCTTTGGTAGTCAAACTCGCAAAAGAGCATAAATTGCCATACAAAATACAAACATTCGCGATAGGAATGGGAGATTCCCCCGATTTAGCAGCAGCTCGAATTGTAGCTAATCATTTAGGCACAGAACACCATGAAGTCCAATTCGATGAAAATGATGTACGAGAAGCCTTAGACAACGTGATTTATCATCTTGAAACTTTTGACATTACTACAATCCGCGCAAGCATCCCTATGTATCTTTTGTCAAAGTATATAAAGGAGAAAACGGATACTACAGTAGTGTTCAGTGGGGAAGGCGCCGATGAGGTAGCTCAAGGCTACATATACTTCAGAGATGCACCTTCTGCAGAGGCAGGCCATGAAGAAAGCTTGCGGTTGCTTTCAGATATCTACTTGTACGACGGCTTGAGAGCAGACCGCACTACAAGCGCGTTCAGCTTAGAACTCAGGGTGCCATTCTTAGATATTGAATTTACACATCATTATCTAGGCACGGATCCCAAATTGCGCCAACCACAAGATGGAGTCGAAAAGCATCTATTACGGACTAGTTTTTCGAAAAGTGGTCTTCTACCAGACTCCATATTGTGGAGACATAAAGAGGCGTTTTCGGACGGTGTAGCATCGGTAAAAAAGTCTCTATTCACGACAATTGGAGAGATCATAGCAGACCGCTACAAAGAAGAGCCTGCTCAGTATAAAGGCATCCAGCCCACTACGACAGAGTCTAAATACTATCGTCATATCTTTGAAAAATCATTCCCAGGCCAGTATAATTTCACGCCCTACTACTGGATGCCTAAGTGGGTCGAAGTCTCGGACCCTTCAGCTCGGTTTATAAAACATTATTCAGCTAAATAATAAGATACCTTAAAGGTAACTATATAAATATTTATTAAAACAAAAATAATGCTGTTTGTTTGACTTTTATATTTTTCCCATTTAATTGTATGGAGACCCTATGTATATCACAGAAAAGCACAGACTTATATAGTAGTGTTATAAAAAGTGCCCATGTTATCAAAGATTTAGTTCTAAAGCAATGGATACTAGCAATGTGTACCGAAGAAAGGCGATTACGAGATTTAATTTAATTACAAAAACATCGCCTTTACTTTTATTTTTAGAGCAGGAACATTTACCCTATGACCAATCGTCTAGACTGAAAAAAAACAATGAATATATGTACCTGCCTGTTTCACATGTATATAATTTTAAAATCTTGCTAGAGGCCTAATATTATCAACAAAATTCTCTAAGTACATGCAATCTGTATTATTCGCTCGAAAACGCTGCAGAGTACGCGATCTGTCTCTCGGATCCACAAGCTGGAATCTGACTCGACTAGCGCTATTAGACCGGTAATTTACACTCGAAAAACCAGAATATTCACTTGTACCCGGTGACACTGAAAGTAGTCTACTGGTCATAGAGGTTGCTCTTTCAACGCTGAACAAAGTGAGCTGAGACGTCGATTTATCACAACCAAATGTTGTGCCTTTGACAGTTTCGATTTCTTCGTCTTTGTAAATTTGCTTTTTTTGTTTGTCAATTCCGTTGCGGAAGGCACTGAATGCTATTAGGCAAGTTGGGCATATAACTTCTTCGCACCGCTTTTCCGCAAGGTTTTGTGCAGACAGCATTTTTGTTTCAGTTGAAGCATTCTTGGGATTAACTTGAACGAATTTGTTGGCCAAGTATATTTGATCGGATTGGCCGCTTGGGCTCCTGTGCGCGGGTTCAGGTTTGTTCTGCTTACTGCTCTGCTTACCAAATTGACAAGTCTCGCATTTACAATGTATGTGTGCCAGCAGGTACTTGAGTTCCCGTAATTCTGCCGGCTCGTTGATCTTGTTAGTCTTACATGGATGCTTATGTTGATTGGACAATGATTTTTGCAATTTTGATATGCCCTGCATTGTTGTGGCAGTGAATTTTTGCGACTACGACGTGCATGAGGTCCGGTGTATTTCCGTAGACGGGATTCACTATATATCTTTATCTTTAGGCATTTTCTTAGTAATTATTTCTTAAACCGTGATAGGATACTTGTGTGACTTATAAAATTTAAATATCTACCTAACTGCAAGAAAATATTACTGACACTGGAATGAAAATTATTCTGTCTACCAAACGTCATCAGCGTCATCACAATCACATGCATTCAACAAGAGTTTGCCGTAAATTGGCAATATTATTTATTTAATCTTTATTGCTCAAATGAAAACTTTAATGTACAAACGGCGAACTTAATGGCAAAAGGCATTATCTACCAGTCAACCTATAGTTAAATATGTTCTACAAATAAACTCTTACAATAGTAGGTATAGTAGCATCTTCTGCAAGAAGCTTTATATTTAAGAAAAAATATCGCTTATGGTTATTTACTATTATTTAATGATTATTTATGCTCATTTGACGTATTGGCTTGCGACAGGAATTAAAATGGACAGTAAATAATTCAGTAATTTAAAATTATCTTATTTTTAGGCATGTAAAAGGAAATTATTCAGCTACGATGTGGTTAAAAGACTTTCGCAAATTTAATAATGCCACAGCTATAATAGCCGATATTCAACATGATTAAAAAATAACTAAACTATACCTAATGTCCTGCCCCAGCCCAATACCTAGTTGTTGCAAGGTAAGATTTTCAGGATCTCAACTGTATTTAAGTATACTAGAATATCCAGCAGTGTACTGAGATATATGCTGATGATGTGTGTTGTAATGTGACATTTAATAATCGTTGAAAAGCACTTTTTAAACAAAAGTACGTAGATAATAATAGATAAAAATAGATAACCGTAGCTTGGGTGTCAATGGGTTGACTATGAGTAATGCTATTATTTATTTTATAGTGTAAGCATTTCATAGGCTCCCCATATTCCAGCATGTCTGCACCAGTTGCCAAGGCTGCTTATGCAAAACCGCTTTGGAAAAGGCCAACCCAAATATAAGCAAGCACATCTGCAACCACGGAACGAGACCAAAATGCACGTGTGATAGTCCGTGTGAAATAATCCTACCTAAGTGTAACTTGGACGAGGCGTGCCAGAAGTGTAATTTGGACGAGGCGTGCCAGAAGTGTAACTTGTGCGAGCCTGAGCCATTTATAGACCCCATGAGGACGAGGAGCATTATGAAAGTGCTGAAATACAATAAAAGCTGCAATTGCAAGGTAATTTATTTAGTGTTAGAGGCAACATCTAAAGATGCAGTTTTCTGCGATATGTCAACGAAAGTCAAGCTATTAAAAGCAAGCACTTAAGTACTCCCTTATTCATAAACTTACCATAACTTAACATAGCCCACCTAACGAAGTCCAAAAGTTGCCTGTCGGGGGAAATAACTCGTGTATAAGCGAATTTTGGCATAGTTGTAGGGAATGGTGTATTAAACCACGTACTAAAAGTACTGGTGGTTAGGGGTGGAGCTAACGGGGGGAGGGGGGTGTAAATGTCCTTATTTTTAATTTTTCGTAAATAACTCGTAAACCGTGGCTTATAGCTAAAAACGTTCTAGTACATAAGTAATCTACATAAAATCCTCTACAAAAAAAGTATATGCATGTTTCCTCTGGGATCAATATGTCATGAGATAAGGAAGCAAGAAGATGGACACTAAAGAAATAAACACATTTGTTTAAGTAGGTATGGCACATACAGAATGCTCGCGAGCATTTTTTTTACAAGGATTATAATGGCCTATTTTGCCTGTCAAAAATTATGTAGGTGCTAGGTACAGATAAGATTTTTGTTTCAAAGGTGGTGACAAGGGCCCTTCGAGCCGACGTGCATCGATACCTTGGATTGGACCGCCACCCGCCTGTAGAATCCCCGGTGGAATCTGACAATAGCTCATGCGAAGATTGCATCTGCCCCGATGCGGTCGAAGTCAAAAGCTAAGCCCAGTACGGCTTGGCCCATTTAGGGCAATCTAAAAGGACACAGCTTGGAGATTGAGCGAGATCGTACAGTCAAGGGTATAAATATATAGGTTTGTATACCTTACGCTCCAGACATAAGTAAAAAAGTGTACAGGTGTACAAGTGTAAAAGTGTGTAAATATTTACCTACGTTTTGACTGTACAAACAGCGTCACACCCTTAATTGTACATCGGTGGAGCTTATTACAATACGCATAACGTATACCGTCGTGTATACTTTTGAAATAAGGTCACCCAATGGACAACAGTGTGGGCTTGGGCCAATGTGTACTAATGCAGACCATAATATCACCTTCAAAGTCATTTCCCAGAAATTTCGAAAATCCATGCTGTAGGTACGTATATTAATTAAAATCGAAATATCTCTACAAATCAGTTTTAATTATTCAATTGTGGCATCACGGCTCCATTCGTAAAATTCCTCTCAATAAATCCCTAATAATATCCACAGTGCATAAGTATCAAAATATCGATCAAGTGCAAGTCGGACTCGCGCACCAAGATTTTCGTGCCTTTACGAGTATCTAAGCGATGCGGCATTATTTATTTATTATCTAACGACACAAAGTCAAGAGGGCCCCTTAAATATCAACTTTGTTCCCTTTTTGGGTTCTTTTAGCGGAAATATAAATACATTATCTGTGAAAATTTCAACTGTCTAGCCTGTGGCCTATTTCACAATTGTGACAATTGTAAAATATCACTGTTACTAACGTCACAAGACTCCGTAGGCTACGGCTACCGCTTACTGTCGGACGGTCCATGTGCTTGTTTGCCACCAAAATAAAATTATTACTAATAAATAACGTTACTATATCGTTAATAAAGTACTTTTTATTTTCCGAAACCCGTGACAATTGTCGCAAGGGTCAGTACAATTTTTATTAAATCTTGACATGAGGTTCGGCTTATGTCGGAATTTCGCTACAATTGTCGTGTTTTATGTGACAATTGTAATTTTGCTTCGCAATGCTTCGCAAAAAAGGAGCGGATTTATTAAAGTTCCTGCACTACATTTTATGTTGGTGGCAAACAAAAGCACGGCCCTTCCGATGGTAATCGGTAACTGTAGCCTATAGACGCTCCCTATTGGAGAAACCGTAAATTTACAATTGTAGGACTTGTCAATGTGGTGAAATTGGGGCCTGGTCTTATGTTCTGGTCACAGATTTTCTTACCCTTTAGGTACAGGATTAGTGCGACATTATGTCGCCGCGAGATAGACTATCCATCCCTCTTTTATTCATACTGGGTGTTACATTAGTCGTGATACAAATTGTGAAAAACCTGTTAAGATGGTCTTTCTGAACAAGGTTTCCTATGGGACCTATATGAAAGTCGCGAAAAAAAATTACGGTTTTCATACAGATCGGTACAGAAGTGTTCATGATTTTCAGTCTCGTTTCATTATTATGTAAACACATTTGTAAGAGATCAGTCTGAAAAAATGTATACATATTAATGAACTCGAACTGTACTAGTCTTAAAAAAATAAGGATTTTCATATGGGTCCCGAAGGAAACCTTGTTCAGAAAGACCATCTTAACAGGTTTTTCAGTTTGTATCACGACTAATGTAACACCCGGTATAGTTAGTAAAAGATAGAAGTTCTATTTCGCTGCAACTTACTGACATACCAATCATGTGCTAAGCATACAGAACCCTAAAAAACTTTAATTATCTAGATCATATTTTATGGTTGGATTTCAAACAGTTAAAATCAAAATATTTGTGTAGATTTCATTTTATTGAATACAGGTAAAAGTGTGTAAATAAAAAAGTTATGCCATAAAAGCGTAAACATAGATTTACATCTTTTGGGTGAAATTAATAAAATTACGCAGCAACAAACTTAAAATCAAATAATTTTTGACTGGCACATATTTTTGTATTATTCGTTTTCGGCTGGTATAAATACAAAATTGAGCAACGTAGAGTTTAGATGTATAAACGAATGAGCAAAGACAAAGCAATAAATGTTTTTGTATGAATGACGAAGGTTCTTTTCGAAAGTTTTATGGTTGAAACATTAGATTGGTAAACTGAAGTACAAGATTAAATTCTCAAGATTTTTCCTAGCTAGTGGAACCATAGATATTTTTGCACTTGCAATGTAAACGACCACAAAAACAAATTAGATTGTTCTTTCAACCTTATCGCCATTTTCATTCTTAGCGGCTAGATCATCTTTCGCTTTCCTAAACTTCTCAGACATATAATTCCAATACTTGCTTCTGATTTTATCATACTTATTCGCCAAATCTTCACACAACGCTACACCTCTAGTGGGATTATGCAGGCAACCAACTTCATCTTTCTTTATAGCCTCATCGCAAATGTCTAAGATAAAGGCAAGGAGATATGGTGATCGGCACTTATTTTTATACAAATCTTCACAGAATCCTGTTACCACGCAATTCCCGCTTAACCCTCTCTTATCGTGAAGCAATAAGCCTCTTAAATAGTTCCAAGCGCTTTCGTTGTTCTTGACAAATTTGATTTTTTCCATTGTGTAGCATATTTCTTTTTGGACGTTCATGTCGGACCAGCCTAAATGATTGTTCATGATGAAGTAGCGCTGGTTCCACGCTGAATTGTTGCGTACATCTTGGGTGATGAGGTTGTCTACGAAATCCATTTCGCGTTCGTACAGTCTGAAATGGGAGACGACTTGGTTGTAGTTGTACTCAAAATAGGAACACTCTCATAAAATTTCACGTCTGGCTAACTTAGTTAACAAAAGTCAAAGTGTCTTTCGATGTCGAAAATCTTCATCCAAATATGATCGCGTTATTAATATCGCGTTTGTATACGATGGTACACGACACGATCAAGCGGAAAATAAATACCCCTTTTGGGAAGTTAGTTTTATTTTTTTAGATCAAAATTTAGAATGGGAAATAAAAAAGTAGGTATTGCCGTACTCTGCACTGGATAATGTCAATGCACATGCGATGTTTTGGTACTTATTTAAGTATGACTAACTTCAAGTTGCTCACTGCCACATTCACTGCCCCAATTTGATATATACACCTGAGTGCTTAGCCAAGATGTGAATCACAAACGCTCAGTAGCTTATCGTAGTTATCTTTCTTTGCTACTCTTTTTTATTTGTGCGACAAAGACAGTTGCGATTTGTTTACATCTGAGCATTAGCGATTGGCATCTTGCTTTAGCACCCTCATCTCTGATTTATGACATAGGTAATCACTAATCAACATTGTGGAAAAGACTGTCAAGAAGAATATTTCTTCTTTAGGTCTGTAACTTACCCAAAGGTCTTTATAGCCCACTGCCTGTGTTGCCAAGCGTGGTAATTCTTAGGGTCCTGAATTAAGGCATCGCTGGTCAGAGTCAGCTCCTGTGACGGGTCTTGCAGCCATTCCACAAGTACTTTCCTGTGATGCCACACCTGGAATTGACATTTGAGGTTATAGTATTAATTTACGACAATTACGTTTAAAGTCAACTGATACCGAGAATGTTGACTGATGGTTGCTAAGACCGAGTTGTAGAGGGGTGCAGGCCTCAGCCGCGAAAGCTGAGCACGTGGGTTCGATCCCCATCTCGGACGTTGGTGATCTAGGTCGTTTTTTCTTTGGTATATGATATCCAATATTTATAATTTATAGTATTAAGTAGTGTGACTACTGGAAAAAAAATAAAAAAACACAAATCAAAATATTTAGTTAATAAATAATTTGATTTCTGTTCTCACAATACGTTCTACGTTTACATAGCTATCCCTGAACAAACATTTTATGAATGAGTCTTGGAATTCACAACATCAGTCTAACCAGCAATAATTTTATGATCATATTCATCTGCAATACTAAAAATATTTCCATAACACCTAGGTATGCAACATACTCAAGCTGCAAGTCCAAGCTACAGACATGCTAACATACAATAGGCAAGGAATGCAAAAAACAGATCTAGTGGCAAAAATATCTGTAAGTTTTTTACAGCTAAAGAATTAAGAATTAATCAAGAATAAACCTTACATTAATTCAAAGTACACAACTTGATAACATGAAGGTTAGAGCTTATAATGATTTTTATGTTAAGAAAGAAATTACTTAAAACATTACTCACTTGATAATTTTTTGGTGAATGAGTGATAACAGATTCAACGTAGTCTAATTCAGGTCTCAAATCTGTTCCCAGAGCTTTCAACAAATCTCTCCTGAAATTATAGAATACAAATATACAGCACCACATTTCACTTTAGTTCAATGAAATACAATTTTTAAAGACTTTTTAATAGCCACAATGCCAACTTAATACTATATATTTAATTTCCAACACTACAGTTCACAAGTTATGATACACCCAGAAAAAATCACGGCAATACATTCTGGTATGTTCAAATATTTAACCTTTGGAAGGGCAAAACCTGCAAAGTTCATTGTCACTTAATGAAAATTAATACAAGAAGTAGGTGTAATGCATTTAGGGTTTAATAGGTTTTAAGTATAGTTTTAAAATACAAAATAACATACCTGTACTGCCACACAGTATAATTTGCCGGGTTAAGTTCCAGGGCATCTTTTGTTAGTTTCAAGGCCCGTTCAGACTTCTCATTGTTCTTCAGCACTGCTCTAAAGTAGCCATATACATCTTCAACTGCAAATCACAAGTACAAAGTTACAAGACTAAAATAAATGAATGATCAAAGTAATTCATGCTATTATCAAACCATTACAAGATACAATTTATTGGAAATTACTTGAGAATAGTCAAGTACAGAAATATTTTATTTCTTCAAACGGGTAAACCTGAACCTATGCCAACAGCCCACCCAGTGGTCGCAAGCACCAGCAGCAAGTATTAAATGTGATTTCTGAATATTAAAATGACAAAGTTTTTTAAATAAATAGTATTAACTATTGGATTTCTTTTAAATGGGGGTGGTACAGGCAGGTATAAGTTCAGATAGGCTCATCTTGTGAATCCTGGATTAATACTGAATATAAAATATGAAGTTTGGATTAATATTCTTGAATTCAAATAGTATTATATTTCTATAAGTATTACTAGCTGTGGTAACAGAGAGATTAGAATGTTAGAAAAAGTGCATACAACATAGTGTACCTAAACGCATTTGATTTGCTTTCAACCAAGATTAGCACAAGGTGATTAAAATATTGCACATTGTACCACCACAGTAACCTACTAACATAAAAATAGATCATAACTGAACTGATTACTATTTTTATAGCTCTGTACTGATTGCATTCAGATTTGTTAAGTCATAATGATACATACATTTCTCGGAATGAGCGATCACTACAACAGGTCTGGGTCCATCGTTTTCGGGTACTGGAGTCACGTCCTTCCACTCCGGGCGGTCTCTGTACGGCACCCAGGCAGAGTCATTTTCATGCTCGTTATCAGACATGTTCTCTGAATTACACTACAATAACGAATACTAACACTGCTTCGGTACAGGTAAAACCAACACTCTTATCAATAAAATGTAAATAAACGTGATCAAACAGTAGTACACTCAAGGGCTTTTAAAATTTAAGTCACCGTTTTATCTTATTTATTTGCGGATTTTAACACAGGTAATTTTATTTGAACAGGGACTTGGCAATGAAAGTGGTAGTCGAACTTTCACGACCTATCGAACGATTCGAACGAGAAAAGCAACCTTTACTTTCATTGACAATTTTGACAAATGAAATGAACGACGTTTAATTTGACACTGACAGTGACATCTGTAACAGTGACGGTTTGTTTTTTTTGTTGTCATGCACGTGCAACAGCGAAAGCATTAAGCCATGCTGCTATTCTGTGACGTGCATGACGTGGCAATCAACCATCGATCAACCCGTTGTGCCTTTTTTTTATTTGCCACCTTTTTGGACTAACTAGTTGGTTTGCCAGAAATTTGCCAGACTATACAATGAAGGAAGAAATAAATAGGTACAAAATATATTAATTAATGTATTCAACAATAATCATTCCGTTAAAACTATATAAGGTAATAAATTAAGAGGAATCTTTGAGCTTACTTAAATCTAATCTTTATCAATGTTGTCATCATCCTTTTTACAAAGCGTATGTCTACCATGCGTAGGTCAGTCCAAGCCCGTTGCTATAGGTCATGTGAGAGACGGCGGGAGCAGCGGAATATGCTACACCAAGAAGTCCACCGGCTGTTGCCACCTGGAAATTTAATTAAAAATATGAATACTCTACAATACCACTTTTATACCGCCTTATCCTTGTAAGACCCAAGTACATTACGATGTACATAGTTGTTGCAATCCAATTTGAAACTTTATGAACCAATTAAAGTAGAATTTCTTTTGTTTCATGGGTACTATTTGAAACAAACAATTTTTTTACTAATTTGCAGATAGAACAAGGTTCAAACTAAAAATAGGAAAAGTAACTATGGTGGACCTTAGGATTCGAGGACTGAATAGGCTTTAACTCGTAAGTAGTTGATTATTGAGGCCAAGAAATCTGCGTTAGCAGATAAAGGCGGCAAATTAAAAACATAGTGCATTTCATGAGGCGTTCTTCTGTGAAACCAAAAGTGTAATAGCCGCAACATGATACACTGTGATCACTGGCGCGAGATCATAAACGGCCGGCATGGCTATGTGATACGGCCCAAACTATGATAACTGATAAGGTAAGAAGGTCCTCACTATAACTGTTACTTACTTTAGCAACGGGAGCAGCATAAGGAGAAACGCCGACGTGTGAAACCAAAGGCGCAGCTAAAGCGCCATGGTACGCCGTGGTCACTGGCGCGAGACCATGAATGGCTGGCGCGGCCAGACCATGGTACGCGGGGGCTAAGCCAAGCCCACCAACCGCCAGGCCAGGGTTGCTAACGCGCACATCGGATTTGCGCACGCTGGAGAATGGCGTGTCAATTGCTTTTGAATATGTCGATATCTGGAATAAAAAATAGATCAGCATTTTTGACAAAAACCTATGATACTTAGCCTATACGAGATTAGGTGGTGAGGATAAGTACCCTAACTGAGATTTAGGATTAATGTAGGTATACAAAAGAATAAGACTCTCGAAGTTCAGAACCTTGGTGAACGCAAAATGATGCAAGACACGTACCTACATTATGTATAATTTATCTTATAAGTTATAAGTAATAAAAGAAGTAAAAGCTGAAGCTGCGAAGTTTTAAATTATGAGTAGGTATTTATGATGACACCGGAAGGGTGTGATGTGGTCTCGGTTTCGTTATTCATTTTGATACAAATATCACAAACTTGTTAAGTATTTAGGCTAGGTATCACACTTTTACTTAAATAGTGCCAAGATTTAAAACTTTGAGGGAAAAAATAAATGATTAGAGGGATTATGGCCCTGCTTATCGTATCTATCCTTTTTTTACTCGACATCATCGCTTTCTTACTAGAATCATCATAAGGTATTATCATCACATGTCTAAACATTTACCTGTCCCAGATTAAAAGGTGACCGTATGATATTCGACTGCTGACTGGCGATCGCAGACTGGGCGGGGTAGGTAGTTATTGTACCTACGGGTAACCGAAGCGTATTCGTGCGAGAATTCCAATGTCGTGGAAGCTTTTGTCTGTGTAATGTAGCGCCAAGTGTAATCGGTACTGATAGGTATCCCCTCGTCAGGGACGACAAAAATAGCGAAAAATAGTTGTCTGTGGAGCCCAGTTCGGGCCTTGTCACAGACAAGGGTTACCAGGCCACCGATTGCTAAGAAACTGCACGCACAACGGCTGCTCAAGGCCAAGTTTTCTATCTGTCCTATTTCACTAGAGCTACTCACCTCAATGAGTATGCAAGAGACAGGTATACATTAGTCAGCTTTATTTTATGAATAAGGGGGTGAGATGAGTAGTCAATTTACCTGTCCCAGGTTAAAAGGTGACCGCAGTATATTCGACTGCTGACTGGCGATCGCAGGCTGGGCGGGGTAGTTGTTGTACAGGTAACCGAAGCGTATTCGTGCGAGAATTCCATTGGCGTCGAAGCTATTGTCTGTGTAATCGGCGCCAAGTGTAATCGGTGCCGATAGGTATTATCTGTCCCTTTCGGTCTTGGCAAGGATCGTTTATGAATTAGGGAGCTAGGAGATGTTTGTAAGGGGGTGAGTTGAGTAGTCAATTTACCTGTCCTAGGTTAAAAGGTGAACGCAGTATATTCGACTGCTGACTGGCGATCGTAGGCTGGGCGGGGTAGGTAGTTATTGTACGGTTAACCGAAGCTATTATATATGTAATCGGCTTCAAGTGTAATCGGTGCTGATAGGTATGGTCTGTCCCTTTCGGTCTTGGCAAGGATCGTTTATGAATAAGGGAGCTAGGAAATGTTTATAAGGGGGTGAGTTAATTAGTCAATTTACCTGTCCCAGGTTAAAAGGTGACCGCAGTATATTCGACTGCTGACTGGCGATCGCAGGTTGGGCGGGGTAGTTGTTGTACGGGTAACCGTAGCCGCCATACCCAATTGGTGCAAGTATGCCTGCAGCTTGGTAAACTGAGGCCACGCAGGCAATAAGCACTATCTGGAAGATATATGGGGTTATATTTTCTTCGGTTGCCGCGAGGATTACACATGAAATAAAACTATGAAAACAGATAAACTCGTGTATATTAACTAACTTTAACTTCATTCCGACGTTTCGAACACTTTACAGGGTTTAGTAGTAACGTTATCAATCAGATTGTAAGACATTTCAAACGGCTTTTCATTTTGACATGGTTCTAGAGTGTCCTAGGGTTCCAATTGGTCGAGTGTACAATTGTGCATATAGGGAGGTAGAGGCATACTAACTCGAGTCATTAAAAGCCCTCCGCCTTCGACGTCGGGCTTCTAAGACTATCGTTAGTACTACCTCTACCTCCCAATATGCACAATTGTACCATTCAATTCATCTTCATATAAACGTTTTTCCTAGAGACAAAAAAAACCCGCAATGAATATGGAATGACATAAATAACTTAAATATAAAGAGAATAGGATCTTATGGCAACAGACATAGCGAGAACAACGTAGGGAGATATTTGTGAGCACGACTGTACAGCTCCAAGTTTACGGAGTCGATTAAAATGATTATAATAGAATATTCATACTCACTTTAAAAGACATATTTCTTGACGTCGAACCCTTGGAAGCTCGGGTACAAATATGTAGCCGCCTTTTAAGCGCTAAGGCTTTTATACCTATACTTCGCCCATTGACAAGTGATAACGCGTTATTCTTAGGTAAGTAGGTATAGTTGCGATCAGGAGCCGTACCATGAGATTCCACTAGTTTAACACATTCGACGCCGGTGACACACATATTTGACCGAAAAACCTGTAGGTACTCCTATGCCAGTGACACACATACGTGATCAAAGTAATCTTATTCTTATGCCACTTAGCATTAATCAAGTTCTCACTCCTATATTTTAAAGACAAACGGGTCTTAATCACGTAAACTTACGTTTAATTATATCCTGACCTGACGTTTCGGGCATGACGTTACACCCGTGGTCGCAGGCAGACTGCCTTTAAAATATGAGTGATAATCGTGAAAGTTTAAATTCTCACTTCTATGCGAGTGGCATAGAAATATGAACGTTTTTGACAAGAGTGCTGTGTCGCCGGCATAGGAGTAGGTACAATAATTTCGGTCACACGTGCGTGTCACTGGCATAGGATTTCTATCAGCTAATTTCGATTGGCATAGTATAAGCACTTAGTGAAACAGTACCGGAGGCGAACGTGTTAAGGTGCAATTAGACCAAACGAGCATTCGCTCATTCTATCCCCCACTCTACGAGATCAACGAATTTCGACGAATCACGTTTTGCGTAACGAAGGAATTTCGTAGAGTGCGGGATAGAATGAGCGAATGCTCGTTTGGTCTAAATGCACCTTTATTAGAGTAAACGCGCGTTAATGCTGCGTTTCCACCAGAGATGTGCGAGGATGTGTTTCCATACAAATGACACCTATAAGGGTGCGCTCCACTGAGGCGGAGAGGAGCGGAGATGTGCACAATTTACCAATTACATTGTTCAATTCAAGATTCGAAACACTGTCATGCGGTCTCATTGGCCAATCTCACTGAGGCTCTCCGGTCTCCGCCTCAGTGGAGCCGCAACCTTATTTTCCAATTTTCTATGGAAACACATTTCTATCCATCTCGCTCGTACTCCCGGATTGGCGCGAGCGAGCGAGAAAATAAACGCGCGTCAATAACACCGCGGAATCTCATGGTACTGGCTACAGAGCGGTCAAGTGGTCACAAGTATCTAAAGACGCCTCTATTTCTATGGCGTTAGAGTGCATGTTCAGATATTTTTGAGCACCGTGGCTCCGATATATCTGATAGCGACTAATAAAGCTTAATCGTAAGACATTGTTGTCGACGGTTAGGTTAGGTTATAGCTAGGGTTGCGCGCCTACTCGAAATTCGCTTCGTTTTGCAACATGAATAACATTTTTTCGACCCACGGATCAAAAGTTAGAGGAAACAACACATTTTTTTAATTCTAGAGCGGTTAATGTTGACTTTAGCAAAATAACTTTCTTTTGGGACCCTTATTATTTTTAAAGTACATACCTACCTATTAGGTCTCTAACGATATGTAGGTACCCCACAGCCACACCCACACTATAGGATTACAGCAAAATAAAAAAGATCATCCCCACTTTACGAGTAGAGTACCGGTAGAGGAGGTACCCGATTTTTTTTATAGGTATACAAGGTGCCCACGAGGAAAGGGAAAAATTCTAACAGCATATTCCTGAGACTAAAAGAAGCAAAACATGTTTTTTTTTTTTTTTTTTTTTTTTTTATTAACTG
>JALPQI010013347.1:0-44142 GCA_025490895.1 Thaumatotibia leucotreta | reverse complement strand
AAAAACACTGTCGTATTTTGGTAGGCGGATAATGTTCAAGTTTGCAACCTTTCGGTTTATTGTGGCAGTACTGCCAATATAGAATTTAAAAGTTTGACGTTTTCCCCCCTCCCTAGGATTGGCGAAAAACGTCAGTGTGATTTAAAACCGTCGTTAAGTCAACACAGTTCTCGCTTTCGCAACTTTTTTCGTATTACAATTTAAACACCATTGACACGTACCGTAGCTCAGTTAATATATTATAATAGTGGAAGCAGCAAGTGCTAAGGAGCCCTCAAGACCGTGTCTGTAAGGCGGACGCTAGGCTAAGTTGGACGCTGAAGGTAACGATTTAGGTGACTTCAGCTGGCCGGAGGAGCCCGATCTGAACCGACAGCAGAACAGCAAAGCCTGGGATCCAATCTCCAGCATCCGGAACAGAAGGTAACCTTATTCACTTCGCTTTGGTTTCCCGTAATTTTGAATTAGCAACAACGTTCTTGCTCACCCACCCTAACGTATTCTCATTCAAAATACTTTCGTCGTAACAGTTAATTTTCGAATTTATTTACAGTCCACTTCTTTTGTTTCATTAACACATACTTTTGCACAATATTTTTTTATATTACGATTTTCTTTTACAAAACCAATATTACTATGTAGCGCGCTGATTAAACATGTAAAAGCACTAAATCCAAGATTTTGTTTGATCCAATAGTTGAGTGGTAGACAATGCCTCGAGGCATGAAGTCCGCCATGATTGTATGGTCCTGTTAAATAAGAATTTTTGAAAGTACTAACGTTCTAGGTTTATTCTAATAAAAATAATGTAGCTGAGTGATACAAAAAAATAGGAATTCAGTTGAGTACGGAGTACGGTTGTAATCCTATTTCGTTTTAAACTGTGCATAATAATTAATACCATGTCATCATACATTAGATGTATACCGTCAGCTATAAAAATATGTACCTATTTTTTCACCCTATTACAATTATATAATGCAATAATAAAGTGGATACATATCTTTGTAGCTGACTGTATTAATTGCGAAGTAAAAATACTTTGATGTACAGATGTAGTGCAAAATCCTTTCTCTTCGGCTTTTCACGGAAACGCCCGAATTAATCTCCCTGTCTTCAGTGCAATATATACTGAAGTTCATTGTGACAGCAATATGAAGTCGGATGTTTCCGTGAAAAGCCGAAGAGAAAGGATTTTGCATTACATCTGTACACTTTTACATCATAATCATTAATTGTAAAATCGTTTTTTTTCTATCAACTATCAAGTTGGAAATGAAAATATTTTATGGTTGTTTCATTTAGCGCGCTACATACTAAAGCGGCTATCAATTTGGGATGTTAATGTATTGTACAGATACAGAATGCTCAGTAAAATGTAAATAAAACAAATGTTTTTCATTTTTCACACAATCGCCAACCTGTAGAAGGGCATTTCTCCGAGCGTTTCAACCGCCGTGACTTCGGTGCAACATTAGTAAGCAACATTATTATTTTCCGTGCGTATCTCATTATTGGATATCTTGTTAGTTGTCAACTACGTCTACTAAGATATCTAAAAAAATTATGAGTATACCTCGATATTTTTCTAGCAAGATCGAAAGATTGACAAAATTAAACGTCAACATAACTGCTATCGATGAGTTTATCCTGTTCTCATAAAAATGCCAACTCCGCAAAAACAGGTAACCAAGAAATACAGGATCCATCTAGGCTTTGTTCTAAATATCTTATATTTCATATTATTCATTTCCTTTGGCTTTAGAGTATATTTTATTAATCTTTGCAATTTTGATGGGTACCTAATGAAAAAAATTATGTAGGTATCATTTTGAGTATGATTTGCATTCGTGTAATTTATCTCAAAGCTACGGCAATTTTTTTATTTATTAAATGTATTTATCGATTACAATAAGACTTATCGATACAGTTACGTCGATGTCTTATTTTGTCAATCTCTCGTTCCTGCTAGAAAAATATCGAGGTATAATTATGAGATACCCACGGGAAACGCGTAATAATGTTGCCATCGAAGTCACGGCGGTTGGAACGCTCGGAGAAATGCCCAGAAACAGAAACCTTAGAACTTACTCTGGCCTGCTACCGCGATTCGTAAATTTCGGGGATTTGTCTGTCAGTCTAATGACGCCTTAGTTCGATAAAAATCCCCGCAATTTGCGAACTTGTTCGCGGTACACCTGCGGCCCTACCGCGAAAACCGGAATTCGTAAATTTCGAGGATTTGTCCAAGATTTGTCTCTCTCTTTATAATGACGCCTTCGTTTGAGTTTGAGTGACAGAAAAATCCTCGAAATTTACGAATTTCGATTTTCGCGGTAGTAGGCCAGCCTCCCGTGCATATCTCATGTTTGACAGCAACACGCAGCCTGGGTTTTTTCCATTCCGCGTTTTTATTTCAACATAGTCGTCTCGGTAAGTATTGATACAAAAGATGACCCTGAAAGTGTTTTTTTTTTTTTATGTAAACGTAATTCAATACAAATCAAAGTATAATTATAATACTCTAAAGAGTTAAAGCTCTTCTGTGGAGCTAACAAATGCAACGTGATAGGAAAGATATTACGATACTACCTAAGAGATAGGCCCTATCGCGAACTACGTTCGAGGTGTTGATTCCCGTTTCCTGTCACACTTACATACGAATTCGTAAGTACGACAAAGAGGCAACAAGTCGAGACCCACAGGAATTTCGCCAGGAATCTAATCATTTAATTTTTCAACATCTTAGTAATAACTAAACGTATTTTCAAATGCCGCATGTCAGCTGTCAATGTCATGTCAATTGTCAAGTTTCGAAATGTCAAAATTACAACGTCCGATTTGTTTTCGTACTCTTCAAAAGCTTAATTAATTTGTAGTGTAACTTTAGACAAACAGCGTACATTAGTTTTAAAAGCAAAATTGCAAGTAAGTCGTCGTCAAAGAAGACATCACAGAGATCAAAACAGACGGACATGACCACTTTCGAAAGTTTATCGCCTTCACAGGTAAATTTATTAATTTTTCAATATTTAAGGCACCTTATAACAACCTTGACAATGGAATTTTGTGTTTAAATGTTTGCACATACTAAACTAGAATAAAATCTGAAACTGTTCACATTGTACGATAATATACAAGACAAGTACACTTTGTTGTTTTCGTTCTCCCTAACGCCATCTATTAAAATGTAGTTGAACTCGTTGCTGAGTTGACTGAACACATAGCCAAAGAGTTCTTCAAAGACTAAATAGATGTATCCAAAATGTTTTTGGTGGCACTATCTCATTAAATTATTATTGTTATTATTTAATGTTTCTGGTTTTAGAAACTTCGTGCATCACTTCATCGTGATGTAAGAGCAATTTGCACAGAGGCATTACATCTACTTGGTATGGAGATGACTAAGCCGGCAATGGAAATAGTAGCGGAACTAGTTTACAGAAAACTCAAAATATATGGAACGGATTTGGAAGCTTTTTCAAAGTTGGTTATTGTTTACCCCCCTTATTAATTAAAATGTCCAATGGGTGAATCAACTTTTTTCTGTCTGTTATTACCATGGTTACAGCCGCCTGAGTCACGCTGGTTTTATGTATAATTATGATACTTCAACTAAGCAAACATGCAATTTTCTGGTGTTAATAAACCCTTTCCTTGATAGGCTATCTACAAATGTGGACTATTGGCATGTTTGCATAAATTAAGTAGCATAATTTTGCATGAAACCAGCGTGACATGACAGACCATAACCATGGCAATAACAGACAGAAAAAAGTTGATTCTCCCCATACTTAGCAAGCCAATATTATTTATAACAAGCTAATAAGTATTGTTTGTCCCTTTCAGTTTTATAGAATTATTGATAAGACTGAAAGAGACAAAAACTACATATCAGCTTGCTAAGATGTTTAATAAGGTAATAAGTGGGCATTTTCGCGAGAAGAGATCCAAAAAAAAATGTTTTTAAGGTAGGTCAATTTAATGTTTTTCCTACTCAGAATAACGAGTTCTTTCAATCTAGGAGAAAAAAAGTACAAGAAAAAAATGGTCCCACATTTTTCATACATTTTACATGCTCTCCACTTTGTAACCGCTGTACAAAGTGTTTGAAAAACGGTTACGTAATAGAAACAAAAAGTTGGGACACTTTTTTTCTTCTAGTAGGATCGAAAGAGCTCGTGATTCTGAGCAGGAAAAACATAAAATTTACCTGTTTCAGAAAAATAAGTTTTTGTATCTCTTCTCGCGAAAATGCCCAAGTATCATATATAAAGTACAGTCAAAGGAAAATAAGGTGTACATAAAAATGCTCAAAAATCCCAGTGCATTTTAATTGTGTAATTAGAATGTCGTAACTTATTTATAAGAGGATTCTTTTGATACATATTTTTGCATGTGACTGTACTTACTGAATTAGTTATATTAAAGTTTTTATTATTATTTCAGACATGCCAAAAGGAATACTGTAAATTCAGAAGATGTAAAGCTTTTAGTGAGAAGAAATCCATCTCTGGTATGTATTTTATTGGTAACTATTGAGGCTAATTGAAATCATAAAGCTAATACATTCAAATTTTGTTAAGTGAAATTTTCGTTTACTTTATCGAAACGTCATAATTCATAATTTGTCATAAAGATGGTCATGTCATTGAATAGGGTTTAGTATATGGGCATTTTCACTTTTTGGGTCAACCAATGAGGGTTTTCTCGAAACATATGCCACTAGTTGGCGCCACTTAGCCGTAGGGTCCCGCTAAGAAACACAATTATCTCCCCAAAGAAAAACGAAATATTAAGGTATTTTTATTTTTTTTAATATAATTTTATTAACTCATACAAAACATAAACACGAAATTATAGGCACTCTGAGAATTTCTTTAGACAAGTTTCTGGACCTGACGCCTCAGTGCTGCCGCCCTGGTGAACGTCATTTCAGAAAACCCTCATTATCGTGAAGTTAATAAACCTTAATTTCAGTCAGCTTTGTAACGACAATTAAGTACTAAATTTCGATAATAACTCGGTGTTGGTGTTCATTTCAAAAACTATAGCCATATTAGGGTCTCACCAAACCAATCGACGCGGCTTTCGCCGAGTGTTTTACACCACACTATTCGCATTTAGCCGATCGACCGTCTCCGCGGTTGAACACCTGCGTTAAGCTGTCTCACCCTCCTTACGGCCGTAAATTAGAAACGCTCGATCGGCTGCGATTTGCTACCGCAACAGTTGTAAAGCGGCGGTCGGCTCTCCCGTGCTCCGTCCTGCCGTCGAGACGTCAGACAGCACGCGTACAGCCGCTGAGTCCGACGAACAGATAAATAGGACAGCGGGTGATCGGCAATCGTAAATCTCATTTTTGGAGACTAGTTGTTAGTAACTACATAGTTTGAAATTGAACAGACGTGTATGATTACGACAGTATTACTTCGTGTTGTCAGATCTATTGCAGATTTTAATGTGGGTAATAATTCAAATGAATAAATACAAACGCATCAGTAGCTACTTCGGCCGTCATCGGCTCTTTTCGGCCGTCGTCAGCTATGTTCGGCCGTCGAAGACGCTGAACGGCTTCCGCCAGCTCTGACCGGTCCTTATCGTAGGTACTCGGCCGTGATCGGAGCCGTTCAACTCTTTCCGGTACCGTACGGCGGTATTAGGAGATTTAGGAATGCGAACGTGTGCGTTAGGCTGCAAACGGGGTCGTACGAATGCGAACAGCTTTACGGCAAAACGCCGTTTTCCCGTCGAAAGACGTCGTTTCGCGTGGGCCGAGCCGATTTACGATGTCCTCGCTCTTATTGCGTTGACATAAAGCTTTTTCCGTACGCGATTAGCCGAAACGGCGTCGACTAGTTTGGTGAGACCCTTATAATATAAAAACGCCGATCGAATTTAAATTCCTAAAGAAATACTTAACTAAGTGATAATGCCCATAGGTAACACAAATTTATACGGAAATGTTAACCCTTAAAGCTTTCCCCAAAGCATTCAACGCGTCATCGACTTAGCCGACTGAAAGTCTTTATGTCGTCGGCATAAGAGCGAAAAATCCGATGCTGCGTCGACCGAGACGATACGTGCCGATCCGTGTCGATCGACGTCTTATGTTATTGATATAAAGAATATTACGCCCGGCTTAAGCCGGCCGTGTGGTGACGGCAGTAAGAATACATTTGTCACCACCCCAACTCTTCCTGCGGGTGTCGTAAGAGTCGACTAAGGGATTGAAGTGTCACTGACCATTATTAATAAAAGATTGATGATGGACAGCAGCGTCATCATAGTGGACACATTACTGCGATCGCCAATCCGCTTGCCCAGCGTGGCGATTATGTGCATTTACCTCCTATTGCGTCTATACCTGCGCATAGTTAATAGGAGAGGCCTACGTCCAGCAGTGGACTATCATAGGCTGATGATGTAAGCCGATTCCACGTCGATGGATTTGGGGAAATCCTTAACACGTTCGACGCCGGTGACCGAAAAAACTGTAATCCTATGCCAGTGACACACATAAGTCATTAAAGTAATTTTATTATGCCACTTATGCCACTAGCATTAATCAAGTTCTCACTCCTAACTGAGAAATTCTTTTTATTTTTGCCACTAAAATGAAATATGACATTTTAGGTAAATTTTATACTATTTCTACTCAGAATCACAAGCCGATTCCATTTCCGTCGAAAAAAAAAGTGTCCCATGATTTTTTTTCCTATTGTGTTACTATTTTCCATACACCTTCTATGGCGGTAACACAAGAGGATATTCGAAATATGTATGAAATTTTTGGGACAGTTTTTTTTTCGCCGGAAATGGAATCAGCTCGTGATTCTGAGCAAAATAGTATAAAATTTACCCAAATTTTCATATTTCATTTTAGTGGCAAAAATAAAAAGAATTGCTCAACTATGCCAGTGGCATAAAATACGAACGTTTTTGACACAATCACTGTGTCGCCGGCACGGGACTATAATCTTTTCGGTCACACATGCGTGTCACTGGCATAATATTTCTTTCATATAATTTCGATCGGCATAGTATATTAGCACTTAGTGAAACAGTGCCGGAGGCGAACGTGTTAAGGTGCATGCAGACCAAAAGAGCATTCGCCGTTATCCCCCTACTCTACGAAATTCGATCGTTACACGAAACGTGATTCGTTGATTTCGTAGAGTGGGGGATAGAACAGCGAATGCTCTTTTGGTCTGCATGCACCTTTAAGGGCTAACATGTGCTTACAAATTCGTGTAACCGAGGTTCCACTGTATCTTTAATAGAAACGTAAAACTGACAATATTCATAAACACTAAAAATATTGCTACATTATTCGACGTTGAAAATTTCAAACTTCGAAATGAGTTTCATTTTCATTTTGCACTCATAGAAACCGAATCCCGAAATAATTTACTCTATCTCTTATCTCTATCTATATTTCGCTTGTAATCTAAACTTTATCTCGACGCGTTAAAATCATGTTTTGATGGCAGTGTTTTGATTATATGTGATTTTTGGGAATGTTTCGCTGAAATTAATGTAACCGACGCTCAAATATATTTTATTTATGGCATCAATTCCGTCAGGTGGATTGGTAACGAGTTATTTTAACGCCAATTTTAATGTTAAATCCATCCGAATGGTTGAACAAGGCAAATGAATGTGATTTTGTGATTTATGCACGAATTTTGTATGACGTGCTTTTTAGCATTAGTTGAAAGCGTTTAAGTGTTGAGTTGACATGCATGACAAAATTGATTTGACGAACTCGTTTTAGATTATTTTTGAATTAGGACATATGGAAATACAGAATGTAGGAAAATAGTGGACCATAATGAGTACCTAGAGATCGGAACTTTAAAAATTGACATACGGGAATACTTTAGCCAAGAAAAATATGAATATTATTGAAAAATCTGTATCTAATTTTATCGACTATCTCGGTACCCTGAACGTACAATGTTTGGGTGTGTAGATATGACTATGAGAGGGCATCCTTATCCAAGGTCATTAATAGGCATCTGGGCGGCTAGAGATTATACCTGCAAGTTTTGAACAAAGTTATATGCAAGAAAGAATAGCAGATATTTAGCTCTCAATCTTACCAGTAGTTTAGTCTCAAAACTTGCGGCAATAAATTTCTAGTATAAAAATAAAAGCAGCTTTAAAACTCTTGTTTGTTACAGAAAACTCATCTAAACAAAATTCAACCGTCAAATCCTGCCCCAAAAGAAAAACGGCGTAAAACGATTGCAACGAGTAAAATAATTACACCAGTTTCCAAACCCAAAGAAAAAACATCTGAAGAGAGGACTCAAAGCGAGAAAGAGCCAAATGAAGCGATAGAGCGAGAAAAGGAAACTGTCAGAAATGAATCGAAGAGTGACGATTCTTTAGAGAAAAGGACGGCAAGTGAATTTGAGAAAAGGATAGCAAGTGAAGTTGAGAATATGTCGATTGATGACATTGTCGATCTTACGTTTGATTGAAATAAAATAATTGTTGATATAATTTGTTTTTGAATGGAATAGGTAGGTCCTAAATATCTAATACCCTACCGTGTAAACAGCATGGAACAAAAAATAGTGATGCTTTTATGAACCTATCGCCCTTTCGGTGTCGTGTATATTCTGATTTTGTTTTTCTATGATTTTTATTGAACTATATTTTAGGGCTCCAATAAAAACTTAAAGTTTACTAACAAAGAAATAATCAAATGTAACTTAATAAAATAACTAAACATATTTTGAGAAAAACAACTAAAATATTTTTAAGGTGCTTCAGAAATGTTAACGATTATTGACTTTACATAAATTAAAGTACCTACCTACATCAGTTGTAAACCTAGATACCTATGCTTTGCAAAGTCGGTCTATAAAAAATGGTTATCGACCTAGGTTTGCTATGTATCGATATCTGAATATGAAAATAACTACACAGATATGCATTAAAATGAGGAGCGGGCGCTGTCCTGTCCGCGGGCCGCCAAAAAACTCGTTATAACGAAACACAATTACCAAAGCACAGGGAAAACTGTGGAGTTTCAAATTCAAATTCATGACACTTACATATATAAAGAACAAAAGATATACAAATACAGTTAACATAGTGTCACGAAATGGGGCCTACTTAGCATGATGCTGGCTTTTCAGCCAGCGCTGGTCTTCCGTAGGGACCATTTGGTGAAGGGACGAAAGGAAACACAACACTACGTACAGAATCACAAGACAAAAATAAAAGAAAGCTGAAATTATCGAAATCATTCGTACACCTATTGCAAAATAGTATTTTTTATTCTGTTCTGTCAGACGGATTAGGTACCTACGAAAAGGTGCGCCGTTTATGAGAAAACATGTTTCAAATTGAGTCCACGGAGAAAACATGTCCAGTGCTTTAAAAAATCAGGGCAAATTCACACCTTACTCTGTTAAAACTAAGGTGGTTTTTCTTTCTGTAATTTGACTTGACTAGACATGTTCTTTCCGTGGACCCTTCAATTATTTTATTAAAATTATTGTATTGTATTTTTGCTACATGCGTATAGTAGGTAAGTTCACATCACATCATCAGCCTATGTTAGTCCACTGCTGGACGTAGGCCTCTCCTATTAACTATGCATTAGGAGGTAAATGCCCATAATCGCCACGCTGGGCAAGCGGATTGGCGATCGCAGTAATGTGTCCACTATGATGACGCTGCTGCCCATCATCGATCTTGTAGAATGGTCAGTGACACTTTAATCCCTTAGTCGACTCTTACTACACCCGCAGGAGGAGTTGGGGTGGTGACAAATCTATTCTTACTGCCGTCACCACACGGCAAAGTAGGTAAGTTGCCATCGCTCAAAGAGGATATACTATCAACATCGGTCACGGCCGGGGAACCTGCCTGTCCTCTTATCTTTTGGTCTTCACAGGCTACACAGTCTACCTATTTCAAAAAGGTCGGGAACACGCTTGTGACACCACTAGAATAGCAGTCATCTATAGACTACTATAGTAAATACGGTAACTCGGGTAGCTGGGTAGGAATTTCTCATTTAGATTTGTGAGTTGTTACAGTCATGTACGGAAAGTTAACGGTACCTAAACTTCATTTTCTATATTTTTTATACAGGGTGTTCGTGTTGATTTGCGTTAAATTGGACATGTTACTTGGGACATTAAAAAAAGTTGGCTGGTATATCAAGTTTTGTTAAATCCGCAAAAAAATTTTTTTTTACCTTTTCATACATATTAAATGAAATACGTACTAAGTGTGAGAGAAGGTTAAGAATAGCATAAAAGTTAATCTCATGTGACTGACGACACATGTCAAAATAAGTAACATTTGAATGTAATAAAGGTTGCAATAGGTACACTTGTTCAGTCATTGTCATTAATCATATTTTTTTAATAACTCAATAACAGTAAGAATTAACACACTAGTTTCTTAGAGAAATTAATTATATTTGGCCTAAATAAGCTTAAATAAAAATAAAAATTAAAGCAAACCCTTAAATTAAAAGCAAATGAAGAAAAACACCATGTATGAACAGAAAGCTTGACGCAGGGGCTACTTCACACATAAGTATCAAAATGCTGGACTTCAAGGCAACCCTTAACTCGAACATGGTCGTGACATAGATACCTGTCAAACTAAATAAGAAATACCCAGCTATACGATCGTGCGACTCGAATGGTTGAAAAAAAAATGCGAATTGATGCGACTCCATTCATCCCCTATTCCCAGTAGTTAATTACTTCTATAAACGACAGTTAGAGGATAATGAGATTTTTGCAATTCAACAGTCCACATTACGGGGCGTTTGTTACCCCCCACCCTTTGACCACAAGGGGGGAGTTATTAGGCAGCTCTGTTAATGAATTCCCTGGTAGCGTGTTCAGGTTATGTTTGCTGGCTCGCACAAGGAAATATGGGCACTTTCGCTTTAATCCGACGGCTTAGGTAGTAAGGGCTGATTTTACAAACCTCCAGTTTCAGTAATTGACTTAATATCATGCAAAAAAGAAAAATAAATAAATAAATCACTCACCAGTTTCGAACACCTGAAAATATACACTATACAGAGTGATTTTGTAGGCATATGCAGGACCGACACTATTACATACAGTAGGTAAAATCGCCGTAATGTAAACAAATATTGTAGGTATGCAAAATGTGTTTAATTTTCATTCTACGTCATACTAATATCATTTGTCAGTAGAAGAAAAAAAATGTAAACAAATCTAAAAACTTGCATTATTCCATAATAACGCACTTTTGGGCTTGCCATAAATCACGTCATACGATTTTAGACCCCCCCCCCATGGTGATATTTGGTGACTTTATTATACACACATGATGGTAAAAAACTTTTTTCCAACTGCGACGTATGTAAATATCCGCGAGATATAAAACATTTTTTACTAACCATAATTCTGTTCAGCAGAGAGTAACAAAAAAAATTTACATGATTTGTCCGATGATATTAAGAATATATTAAGAACTTAAAACCTTAAACCTTGACTTCACATATTTTTATAGTTCAAATTATTGATATTTATCATATATTAACGCGTTTGTAGATATACTCGTACTTACGAGTATATCTACAAACGCGTTTTACTAAGTATTATTATACAACAAACGAAGGAAACTCAGAGGAAAAAACTCGTGTATAAGCGAATTTTGGCATAGTTGTAGGGAGTGGTGTTTTTAAACCACATACTAAAAGTACTGGTGGTTAGGGGTGGAGCTAACGGGGGGAGAGGGGTGTAAAGGTCCTTATTTTTAATTTTTCGTAAATAACTCTTAAACCGTGGCTTATAGCAAAAAACGTTCTAGTACATAAGTAATCTACGTAAAATTCTGTACAAAAAAGTTATACGCATGTTTCCTCTGGGATCAATGTGTCATGAGATAAGAAAGCACGAAGATGGACACTAAAGAAATAAACACATTTGTTTAAGTAAGTATGGCACATACAGAATGCTCGCGAGCATTCCGAAAGATATTAATTCTCAATTCCTGACCATATTTAGAGTCTTTAATGTTATTTAAAATTTCCTGGATTCGGCTTGATTTCAGAGATAATCAATCTTTTTTTCGAAATAAGTTTTTCGATGTAACTCGTCATAAAACTTCTTTTTGATTACAATGCTACCACAATATGTTTTAATATTACCACACCTTTTTCATGGCAATCAAAAAATTGGAATAAACTTAACGAAATAACCAGTCCCTAAAAAAAATATTAAAATAAATAATTTCTACAAATTGTTGTTATGATAAAAAGTACTGGAAATGTCAATAAGTATTCAAAAATTCTAAAATAAAAGAGAAAAAAAATATTTTTTTTGGTGGTATTTGACATTAGGTCTCATAATCATTTTTGTTTATTTTCATATCTAGAATGCATACTTAAAATATTTTGGAATACTCGCGTCCGGGCGCGCCCTGTAAGCTTATTTGTAAAAATAAAATTCCTAATTATCTTCTAAACCTAAAATATTCTCATAATCATCGTCAAAACATTTTAACTATGCATTCTAGACATCAAAACAAACAAAAATTATTATGATACCTAATGTCAAAACCCACCAAAAAAAAATTTTTTTTCTTTTTTTTTACACTTTTTGCATACTTTTTAACATTTCCAGTACTTTTATCATAACAAAAAGTTGTTAAAATTATTTAATTTAATATTTTTTTAGGGACAGGTTATATCGTAAATTTTTTGATTGCCAGGCAAAAGGTGTGGTAATATTAAAACACATTGTGGTAGCATTGTAATCAAAAATAAGTTTTATGACGAGTTACGTCGAAAAACTTATTTCGAAAAAAAGGTTGATTATTATTATTATTTTTTTTTTTTATACCACGTCGGTGGCAAACAAGCATACGGCCCGCCTGATGGAAAGCAGTCACCGTAGCCTATGGGCGCCTGCAACCTCAGGGTGTCACATGCGCGTTGCCGACCCAATAAAAATAACGTTGGCACAACAAAGTGGCTTCACTCCACCTGATCGTAAGTGAAAAGTAGAGCCCAAATCGCGGCGGCAACGAACTGGAGACAATCAGTAACCTGTTAGTTGCCACCGCCTTGCTGGCCCGCTAGATGCTGGTAAATACACCGGCTGACCCCGAAACACGGCAAACACGAAGGTAAGTCATTTCACGGGCGTTTACACCGAATGTACGGTGGTAGCCAACCAGGCGGGTACTAGTAAAAATACCCTACCACCGGCTGAGAAGCTGGATACTCAGTATTTCCCTTAGTCGACTCCTACGACACCCACGGGAAGAGAGGGGCGGTGATTTTTGTATTCTTACTCCGTCACCGCACGGACGATTATCTCTGAAACCAAGCCGAATCCAGGAAATTTTATAGAACATTAAAGACTCTAAATATGGTCAGGAATTGAGCGTTAAGATCTTTCGGAATGCTCGCGAGCATTCTGTATGTGCCATACCTACTTAAACAAATGTGTTTATTTCTTTAGTGTCCATCTTCGTGCTTTCTTATCTCATGACACATTGATCCCAGAGGAAACATGCGTATAACTTTTTTGTACAGAATTTTACGTAGATTATTTATGTACTAGAACGTTTTTTGCTATAAGCCACGGTTTAAGAGTTATTTACGAAAAATTAAAAGTAAGGACCTTTACACCCCTCTCCCCCCGTTAGCTCCACCCCTAACCACCAGTACTTTTAGTATGTGGTTTAAAATACCATTCCCTACAACTATACCAAAATTCACTTATACACGAGTTATTTCCCCCGATAGGCAACTTTTGGTTTTCGTTAGGTGGGCTATATGTGTCAAAACCGTCAAATGCTACCTATGGAAAGTCAGCCATATTCGTTTACATTTTTTTTGGGATCTTCTGACGATGACTACTAATTCATATGACATAAGCGACTCTTACCTAAAATCGGAAGGGTGTTTCTATGCGATTTTTTACGCATTTTTTTGTTCATTACCATCACCACTTTATTTACCGTTTTATAAAAGCAAACTAGTCTATTATGCCAGAATAGCAGACAAACATTCGTCTGCTACAAGGTAATCGAAAATGACTATTTATACGCAGTTCGTCGATAATTTGCGAATGGTAATGACTTGATTGTTGCGACAGAATAATCGCATAGAACCCGGAAATGTTTCAAAAATTCTAGGTGTCCGCTTCTAGCTATTTGTGAAACAGTGGCCTGATGTGCCACAAAGCTAGATTTCTTACATGTGTGTGTCTTTGAGCAATTGTAGAGTTGCATATTCAGCAACGGGCAGTGCTAATTGATGGACGGTCTTCAGACAGGGGGGCGGGGGGTTGGGTGGTGTCGTGTTTTCTGCCCGTAGACATCCTAGGCAGACTCGACAATTAACAAATTTTCGTTAATGTTTAGAATTAGAGTTATTGCGAAAAATCCTATGAACAAATAAAACATGGAACCGCACGCCATACTATATTGGCTTTCAAAAACGGTCCTGAATAAGTTGACAAGTGTCACCCCCTCTTCAATGCATCACGGTAATGAAAATCATTATCAACCTATAATAACTTGAACCGGCATTTAAAAATAGTTCTGATTGGACCATCAAAGTTTTGCTATAAATATTTGTCAAAGTCAAAGTCAAATAATTCTTTATTCAAATTGGAATAGCAACAAACTCTTTTGAATCGTCTAGATATGAAAACTACTTCCGGTTCGAACCCTACACCGCTGACCCAAGAAGAACCGGTAAGGAACTTGGCGGGAATAATTTTTTCAAACAATTATGGTACATCTTACAACTAACATGCATTAAAAAAAAAACATAAAATTGATTTTAAACAAATTGAAATATAATAATAATAACAAGAGATGTAAAGTCTCTAAAAGTCACAACATTTATAAGTAATAATTTATAGAGAAGTAAGGTTTCTCTCCGAATAGGTATATAATAATAACATTATATAATGCACGTTTGGAGATGTACAAGGTCTCCAAGCGTAAATTATCGTAATTGAATGTCATGACTTTAACAAACTAATAATTAAATCCTAAATTACTCCCACGGTGTTTTATCATTCATGTAGTCTTGTGTACTATAATAAGCTTTAGATATAAGTTTACGCTTTACAAAATTCTTAAATTTGTTGACTGAAAATTCAGTAACATTTACTGGAAGTTTATTATAAAATCTTACACAATTACCCATGAATGATTTCCTAATTTTATGGAGCCGAGTGGCGGGTACTGCGAGCTTATGCTTGTTTCTAGTATTAATATTATGTATGTCACAATTTTTCCTAAAATTGATAATATTTTTATGTACATACATAATATTCTCATAGATGTATTGAGAATACAATGTCATTATATTAATAACCTTAAACTTATCTCTAAGTGAGTCTCTAGGGCTCATTTTATATATCGCTCGAATAGCCCTCTTCTGCAGAACAAAAATAGTGTTAGTCTCTGAATTGGCAGCACTGCCCCATAATAAAATGCCATACGACATAATGCTATGAAAATAACTAAAATATACTAACCGAGCTGTATCGACGTCAGTTAATTGACGGATTTTGCTCACTGCAAAAGCTGCAGAACTCAGTTTATTCGAGAGATTAGATATGTGAGGACCCCACTGAAGCTTAGAGTCTAGTGTTATACCAAGAAAGTCTGTACTTTCAACTATTTCCAATTCCTCACCTTTCACAAATATACTAGCCTGTTGATGTTTTACGTTACTTGTAACAAATTTAATACATTTAGTTTTTTTCTCATTCAACATTAAGTTATTCATATTAAACCAGTTTACTACTTTCGAAATAGCATTGTTTACATCATTCCAAGCTTGTTGCTGTCGTTTGACTTTAAAAATAAGTGAGGTGTCGTCAGCAAACAATACTATGTCATGGTGGGTCTCTATGAGATGTGGCAAGTCATTTATGTAGATAAGGAAAAGGAAAGGCCCCAATATAGATCCCTGTGGTACACCCGTGGAGACCAATGACCCCGGCGATCGCTGTCCATTCACATCAACCCTTTGTATTCTACCGCGTAAATAAGATTCTAGTAAATTTAACGCTGATCCTTTAACTCCATAATGGTCTAGCTTCCTGATCAATGTTTCATGACAAACGCAGTCGAAGGCCTTGGACAAATCACAGAAGATACCTAAAGCATCTCGTGATTCCTCCCAGGCATCAAATATTTGTTTAATTAATTCGACACCAGCGTCAGATGTTGAGCGCCCCCGAGTAAAACCAAATTGCTTGTTATGCATTAAATTGTTTACGTTAAAGTGCTTAATTAATTGCGATAAAACTATTTTTTCAAAGATTTTGCTGAACGTTGGTAGCACAGATATAGGTCTGAAATTAGTGGGGTCAGAAGTGCTACCGGATTTGAATAAAGGAGTTGCGCTGAAATATGCGGTGTTAAGAAAAGCGCTATGTCCAGCCAATCTGGGAACAATTGAACAATTGTTTTTGGGGGTATTTGTGAGCCGGTGTTAGACGTCCATGTTATATATGGTCGCAGGAAAAATCAAATCAAATTATTTATTGAGTAAATGTTGTCAAAGGCGCCTAGCCTTGTAAGGGATTGCACATACCCGAGAAAATTGACTGGTGGTTCCTAAGACCGACTGGCCGAGCGGTGCAGCGGCCCGGCCCTACCGCGAAAAACGAAATTCGTAAATTTCGAGGATTTGTCTCTGTCACTCAAACGAAGGCGTCTTTAGCGTAGAAGTCGTTTTTCGCGGTAGGGCGCAGGCATCAGCCGTTGGTGATCTTGGTCGTTTTTTCTTTTGGTATATAACATCCAATAGAATTAGCTTCTAACATGTGATTTTTTTGTAAAGCTTATGTAGGTATTTGTAGTTGTGAACTGAAACTTAATTTTAAAGGTCAAGCCATTGCCAAAAAATCAAGCGGTTGCACAAATCAAGTGCAACATGTGGCGTATGCGTGACGTGCGTGTTGTAGCTTATGTTAATGTCATATTAGATAGCACACCGCGTGCTCGTGCGCGTTTCCAGCAAGCGGTGTGCTTGCTACAACGCGCACACGCACACGCGCACACTCACACATCCGGTGTGGCTTGTCCTTGAAATCGTAAGATTTGATTACAGACACAACGATCAATACTGGGGAAACCAAATACAAAGCGTACCGTAAAACTACCCAACTATAGTCCAGAAGCTCCCAGCTATGGACTAAAACTAAGTCAAATATCTTCGATTTAGATAATTATTATATTATTAACGCAGTTGTTACACTAAGTCTCCTCATTAATGATTAAAAACTTAGATAAAACTAAAATAAAAGATTTTCATTGATGCTAAATTACGAGTTGAACTGGTGGACCATAGTTGTAGTAGGTACTGGCCTACTACGTCGAAAATCGAAATTCAGAAAAACCGAGGATTTTTCTCTGTCACTCAAACGAAAGCGTCATTAGAGTGAGAGAGACAAATTCTCGAAATTTACGAATTTCGTTTTTCGCGGTAGGGCCGTTGGACTATAGTTGTATGTTTACGGTGTACTAAAGTGTAAATTTAAGTGTAAAGTGTGTAAAGGTACTTAAATAAAAAACCTAAGAAAATGCCCAATTGTCATTAGCCACGTCATATCACATTAGCATTGCACTAGTTTTTCAAGCAAGTTTGATGCATTTGCATGTAGATGCAGTTTAATGAATAATGCAGGGATATCAAGACGCGGGCCTTGCAGTTATCTACCTAATTAGTTATTTACTAGAGTACCTACACTCCTAATTATAGTTGACTTTCAGTTATAATGTATACCGTGCCTCAGTAAAAAACGATGATTACTTAGACTTATTACTTTCTATCCAGTTCGCTCGCACCTATAAGTTGTGTAGATAATGTAGGATGTATTATACGTGATGTTGTATCTATATTAAAAATTGGCCAAGAGCATTATGTCGGGCCAAAATTATTAATTATTATAAACGGCTGGGCTAATTATGTTCTAAATAGTTTTATTTTTAAATATTCTGCAAGCCCTCTATTCATGATTTTATTCATATTTTTGCACTCTAGGATCAACAGTTGGGGGGGGGAGGGTCTGTATTTATATTTTTTTAGTACAGGTGGTCCCTTTTTTAGGCTCTAGTGCGAGAAGTGTGTCATTTTACGTCAGGACCAAAACTTCGGGGAGCCATCTGCACTAAAAAACGTCTCATTCATGATTTTATTCATATTTTTTGGACTCTAGGATCAAAAGTTGGGGGGGGGGGGGTGGTTTATTATATTTTAGAACAGACGGTGCCATAATCTCCGAAAATATTGACTTCAGAAAAAAACTTTTTTCTGTGACCGTTACTTTTTTATATTTATTTTCAAAACTACAAGTTATGTACATACATTAAATCTAACTAATCTATACGTACTTAACCTAACCTATATCTAAGATTGACCCTTGTGGCATTGTACCGAGGATGCTGGCGGCATTTCCTCGCTGTATCGTAATACTGATGCGTTGTGCAAGGAAGTCGCCAGCTCTTCGGTCTTTAGTTACATCAACCAGACGTTTCGCGATTTCAGCAAACAATTTGCGTGCGCTGGGGCCCCATGAACCTAAAGTTTCTACGCCAAACGGTACAAAATTGTACTCTTTGCCGAGGCCCTTATATTTATTACGTTTTAAAAATTCGGCATTTTCAGCCGCAGCGGTTGAAGATGGGACGGTGCCAGGGTGTCTACGCAAGTAGCATCCCATACCAACATCCGTCCCAAGCTCCAAGGAACCAAAGACACACCATCAGGTCTCTTTCCATCATCTCTGATAATACCAGTAGGCTCAAGAAGAGCAGGTACGTTGATTGTGGCAAGAGACCTGCGGATTATGTCGTTAAGCGTCGCATGTCTGGAAATACAGCCTGCGCTTTTTTGACAACTATAGTTACTTTTTGATTTTTTTTATCGTATACGATTGCAGAATGGCGTCTTGGATAGGCCTGTTGCTCCATGGTCCAAATATTACTCTGTATAATGTCTATACCTAAATGAATTCTCCACATAATAATTATCAGGTGTTTGAATCACGACCTAGAAATGTGGCCCCACACCCTAGCCTAGAAATGGAAGTAATCGATATTATAATTACCTATTGATTTACACTTACGGCCATGGGTCAAAGAGATTGTGACAGGTCGACTGTTAAGAATGTTTTACACTGCAGTAATAGTAAGTTTATAGATTAAAAACAATCGTATCAAATCAGTAGAATCTAAAAAAAAGTAGACAAATTATGGCTGAGTTTCCATTGCATTTGACATCTTTAAAACACATATTACCGTGAAAGTGAAACATGTTCGCAGATATATTTTTAATAATAGTACATTGTGAATCAAGGGAGGCAAGTACGGAATTACTAACGAGAGTGTTAGAACTGTGTTTTATGACATGACTCGAGTTAGTATTCCGCTTACCGACCGTGATGCATACAATGTTTTTCATCACACTTGCCGACAAAAAAATAAGTTTTAAGACATAATATTATTAAATGACGTACTGACATTTCTATTACTCCGTAGGGAATTTCACTTTTCTATTACTCCCGCTACGCACGCAAGCAATAGCGCGCTTAGACAGCAAGTGTCATGAAAAAACAATAATTTTAACTAAAAATGTATGTGAACTTCAGGTTTAAGGTTTTAAGTTGGCGAGAAAACCAACTAATGTAAGTTTGCATGTTTGTTTAAATTTTATAACTTTCAACTGATAAATGGTATATGTGACTTTATTGCCTTGACATTAAGGTTGTGTAATAGTACTTTACGATACAATTGAGAAAGAAATGAAGTTAGAAACAAGTGGTAATAAAGTACAACACGGCCGAAGGGAGGTTTTAAATGGAGACACGAGTTACGTTCTTTTCGCACGTGTATTCAGCACAGATGACCCTTCGAAGTTTTCGACCATTTTTTTCTAATGTCATTTTAAATTAGGTACTAGTGTTGAGTGGAAATGCATAGCAAACTTTTGTTCATGCCACCGTGATTTCTGTGTCTGTCTATTACTTTTGCTATGAAAGTATAGGTACTGATATGCATCTATTATTATACATATTAGGTATTGCGCTAATCGTGTCTTATCTCGTTTCTTATTTCATAAAATAAATAGGTACCATCGGAATGTGTAGCAATTTGCAACAATGTATTTAACATAAGCCCTTCAAACTTGTAGGTATATAGGTATGTACCTTAATCGGGTAAGCGAAATGGCGGGCGAGCCGTATGTTTTATGCATTATAAAGACAACAGCAGGAAATTATCAATAAGCTAAATTATAATACAGGGTGTAAATTTTTTAACTGACAACATTTTAAGGATATGATTGGCTGGCTATATAAAAAAGTAATAAAACATCAAAAATCGTATTTCGTTTAATTAACCTTCACTTATACGCCTTTAATTCAGTCTCAAAAAATCTTTAACGCGTGCGCATACCTACGCCGCGCGCCGCCGCTGCACAGCGGTGACGTCACGCGCTGGGCGAGTGGCTCGATAGGGCGGCACATCCATAACTAAACACCGAATTGAATTCAACTTAGGACCGACAAAAATACCGACTATTACGTTATTAATAAGAATTAAATAAAGTGTACTGCATTGATTTTCCTAAAAAAAGTATTTTTGGCGTATTTAAAAAATTGAAATCAACAAATGTACAACGATTGTCAAACAAAATCAGCCTATTCTACCTAATTAAATTAAATCTAAGTTACCTTAAGTAATTGTTCAAAGTGTCCACCACGTTGGGCTTGGCACAACAACACGCGTCGTCTTAAATTGTCTTTCAATCGTAATAAAACGTATTCGTTTTGTCGAACTGTTTCGAAAGCCGCGATTATTGACTCGCGTAACTCGTGAACATTGTTTATTTCGTTCTCCCGGTTTGTGTACACTAAACGTTTCACTTCACCCCACAAGAAAAAGTCTAATGGCGTAAGATCAGGTGATCTTGGTGGCCAGAGTATTGGTCCAGCCCGTCCTATCCACTTTTCACCAAACTTTTGGTCGAGGTACTGCCGCACTTGAACGGCGAAGTGAGGAGGTGCATCATCTTGTTGGTAGTACAAGTCACGAGACAGATGTTCGCCTGTCAGGAAACCTCACGCGATACGTCCTTCGTGCAAGAAACACATTATCACCACACTCAACATAAAGTCTCACCATGTCGGTGTATTCCCGATTGGAAAATTCGGGCATTGCGATTGCGCGACGTGGTTCACGCTAATGCACAAAAAAATGACGTGTGAACATTACCGGCGCGGGCGCACGACTAATTTGCAAACAAACAACTTTTTTCTAAGTAACTAGCCCGGGTGCAAGTGAGAGGGGCGGTGTTTAGGGGGCGGCGGGGGCGTTATCGGTCGACTCGCGGCAAGCTACTCGTCGCTTTTGCAAGCATTTTATTTACAGATGCATCGCCGCGCGTAGGGTGTCCATGATTTGTGAAAGTTTAGGAAAATTTTGGGTAAAATTAAGGTACACTTTTTTTTATTGATTCGGATTCAGTATCAGCTATATAATCACCTCCTCAAATATTGTCAGTTATAAAATTTACACCCTGTATAGTTCGTGACTTACACGCGCTTAGAGTGCCGGGTGGGTATTCTGTACTATCGTTCTATTTCTTGCGTAGTTTCTAGCTTTCTACTCTTTATCCGATATGCGGTTCCTACTTTTAAGGTTTTCGACTTCGTAAAAAGGAGGAGGTTCTTAATTTGACTGTAGGTATGTTTGTTTGTGTTTGTTGCCTCAGAAATTTCGACTGTTTTAACCGATTTTGATAATTCTTTTTTTAGCAAATTCAACGCAACGGAGGCGGACGATTATATGAGGCATACGTCTTAGGAGTGGCTTAAGGTTGTAGTACCTTCGAAACATTAAGTACGGATGTCGCTAGTGATTAGATTCACAATACCATTGGAATCCAATATTGGATAAATTCGCTGTGATCGACGGAAGGCAGTCTGGTGTGATTGGGAGCACGCTGAGCCGGTAACTCGGAGGAGGCTGGTTCGAATCCCGTGACAACCAAAGTCTTTCGCAGTTGATTTTTTCTATGGTAAGCACATCTGTTACGACATTGTGGGATTATTCTTTTTTTATTTGAAAGCTTATGCTTACCGATTGGTCCCATTTTAATTTGGTCCAGTTCTGACAATGGCATCCATGAGAAAACCATATAGGCCATTGCATTAAGCCTGTGCACGATGGGCGAATAACGCAATGTCACGCCAACCGATTTCTATAATTCTTTTTTTAACCGACTTCAAAACAAAACGAGATGATCCCGTTGGCACCAAGTTGGGGTGTGGTGTGTGCGATAAGATAATGGAATCTTAGAGAAAACGGTTGATGTCGGTTTTTTATTTTTTATTTGGTGAGTATTCTTTTTTTGTTAACCCTTTTGACGCCACGTCAAATACAAAAACTGTCACTCTGACGCCACGTCAGTAAAATGCCAAAACTGAATGTGAACTTTATGCATATGTGTGTGTGTAGGTTTATATTGCTCTGTGGACTAGGACTTGTATATCGGTCTGTGGCGTTGAACCTGCGTTGCCAGTAGGTATATTGATCAGTCGTTGGCGTCCAAAAGTTTAATTTCCGTGGTTACTCATTTTTAGGTTTACGCTTTATTAAAGAAATGTTCTTAATATTAGCAGTTATTTATTCCTTCTTGTGGTGTCGGACCGGATCCCAGTTAAAGTAAAAACACAAATGTTTAAAAGCAGGCGTAACCTAGATAACTTGTTAAGTTGTTAAGAATGACCAGTCTTAGCAAAATACTATAAAGTCGTAAAAACACAAGCATAATTATTGTTTTTAAACCTTTTAAAATAACGAACAGGGTACTTAACATGTCACTACGATGGTGATTAGTGGCAATTTAAATTCAAATTTTGTTGGTTTAAAATTACTCATTTACATGAAAGTAATTATGACGTGAAAAAGTTGGACAAGTTTTGGGGCACCTCAAAGACTTAATTTATCGTTTTAAGTTGATTAGTGTTATGGTGTCACCATCCTTAATATACAATCCATTTGGGCCTAAGTGGGTGCTCTATTAAATATAAATACAGCTTTCATTTACATTGTAAGACACTTTTTCTCAAACAGTACCTATTAAAAATATATTTGTTAGACTTAGGAACTAATACTTATATCTTAGTAACTCAATCTCGTTGTACAGTTTACAGCAAAAGTGCGCGCGAACGTAATTTATAAATGGATTTCAGCATATCCACTTACAAAAAATCGATTAAATTCTCTTTCAAATCAAATTTCTCATTTTCGGATCAGGCGAAGTTAAAAAAAATGTGTGTCAAAAACACAGACAACATAACCTCAAGACGTAGCATAGCCGGGCGACCCCCTCTGTCACGCATACGGTGAATTCACTCCATATTAGAGCCACGCCTCCATTGCTAACTTCAGTCTGCGGCCGGCGTTCATGAGATAATTACGAAAGTTTTAACGTGATTTACGTCATGCAAAATGCATTACTGTTGCGTGAAATTGTGTGGCAAGAACACAAAAACATCTAGTGTGCAAAAAGATGGTATTTCGTTTCACAAGTGAGCAATTTTTTATAAATTTCAATTAAAATTCAAAATAGTTTAAGCATAAAATCTAGTGCACTCGTTGATGTTTTTTTACAAAGTCTCTTTCTAATACTTTGCACGAAGTATAACTCCCTCCTTGTCTAGCGTAACGAGCAGGTAGGCCGTCTGAACTAGGGATGACCGTAGAGTATGTTTGTTTACTATCGATAAGGTAACTAAAGAAAAATTAAAATCTTTATTCTCAATCGTACCAAGCAACAGACTCTGCGGTGGAGTCTCCGTATCCGAACTAGTGATGTCTATGCCTGCAGTCTGTTTACTATCGATAAGATATTACCTACGATTATATTCAATTATCCTCAAATAAATTCTGGTTTAGTGTAAAGTGTAGAAGTATAATTTTCAAAAATACTATTATGTTAAATAATATCGTGTATCTTCTCTAAATGCCCAAACATGAATGAAATGTGTTTCCTGCTCCTAGCAGTGTGATATGTTCTCGACACTTTAAACCGGAATATTTCAAATTAACAAAAACGAATAATAGACGAATTTTATATACAACGTGACGGGATACCCCCTAACGACAGCCGAGCTAAGAGGGGTAGGATTTTAGCTATCTGCCTCACAGCTATTCATCGCTAACAGTACTCTGAATACTGTATTTAAGCAACTACGCATTTACGCATGTAGGCAATACTGGCATGTAGGCATGGACTCATAATTGAAACACAACACACGTGACTTACTATGTTTTTTTATTACTCTGGTTCGCAAGAGTTAAACCACTGTCTGAGAAGAACCAGGAAGAAACTCAGCGGGTTGTATTGTAATCTTTTCAAATCATTGGTATTTACAATTTTAGATAATCACAATAGGTAACACTTGAAACATTATTAATTAAAACATGATTAAACAACATAGAAACGACTGGAGAGTTCTAAGTTTGAGTCCATGATTCACTAATATCAAAACACAAAGAAATAAAGTCTTTCGTCAGGAAGAATGACTTTCTAAGTCTAACACGCGAATCAGAATGAATCATAAACACTGCGCTAGTGACCTTTTATACTATCAGATCATAAACTACCTGCTCATAGGCGGGTAGATCCCAATATGACGGTTAATGTCTATCTGCAGGGAACAAGCAAAGACCAATCCAAGCAAAACATTGCTTATCGTTTTCTAGATATCGAACTCTTAACAAATTAATTTTAAACATTGCAAATAAGAATATTCTAATGTTCGACACTCGACGTGTCGCACAGCTCCGCGACGACTGAAGCATGTCTTCGACACAACGTTTTTTAATGGTAGTTTTTTGGTAACTTTGTAACTACGAGTTAATGATTGTACAAATAAAAGTATATTTTATAAAATTGTTTTGTTTATTGTCTCAGAAAAGATATATTGTGATATTAATATTTGACCGCAACTTTGTCCGCGTGGATGATGATGATAAAATAACTATCCTTTGTCCTTTCCCGGGTCTTAAACTATCTCCATTCCAAATTTCATCTAAACCGGTTTAAATGTGAAGATGAAGACACAGCAGACAGGCAGTACAATTTTTTTTATATATAAAATGCATTTCAAGCTAGCATCATAAGCTAGTATCATAATATATCTTCATGTGCGGGGATGATGATGAATGAAATATCGTATGTCCTTTCCCGGGTCTTAAATAATCTCCATTCAAAATTTCATCTAAATTGGTTCAGAGATTTAAGCGTGTAGACTCAGTAAACTGACAGACATACTTTCGCATTTATGGTATGCATTAGTACGGATATGGATTTACGGTTTTGTCGGTAAGTCACTGACAAATATCGAATTGTGAAAGCGATAGACATTGTAACCATCGATACTTTTATCGACATTCGGAAATCACTAGCGACCGGCGGACATTTTTGTTTTACACCTCATTGACCTTGAAACGACGAATCACAACACAGTTAGCTCATGTTACGCCGCCCGCACCTCAGCATTTTTGGCAGCATCGGTTTAAATGAAATAATTGTCTAAAGCTACGTCTTTAGGTTATGTTGTCTGTGGTCAAAAATGTTTTAACTAGTTAACCCCGTGTTGATTGCTTAACTCTAGATTACGTGGTGCTAAATATACTTTTACTATATTCATAATCACCATCCCTTTTTAATTCAGCCAGGGACGGACTTAGGCCTAGGCCTCTCCTATTATTACGGTCCATTCATCCTTAGTTGTCTAATCTAGTAAACAACTTTCTAACCTAAAAGTACACGTTTTCTGTTGTAAACTGCTGTTTCCTTGATAAAAAATTAAGCAATTTACTAATCACTACGGAGTACGGACGGACTGCACAAATACGGACTCAGATATTTTGGTATAGGCGAATATGGCAGTTCACAACAGAAAACGTGTACTTTTAGGTTAGAAAGTTGTTTACTAGTTAATACAACTAAGGATGAATGGACTTTACATATGCGTATGGACGCGTTAGGAGGTAATACCCATAATCGCCACGCTATGCAAGCGGGTTGGCGATCGCAGTAATGTGTCGACTATAATGACGCTGCTACCCATCGTTCTTCAATTACCTAATCGTCTATTCAGTGATACTTCAATCCCTTACTCTTACGACACTATAGACTGTATCAAAAATTGTCGATTTACGAAACATTTGAAAGGTGTTCGACAAAATAACAGGTACATAATAGCAGCGATCAGTCTAGGCTAAGCCAGGTCCAGAGCTGGCCTGGCTGTGCTAGGCTCTGAGATAGCGAGCGCTCATTAAAATATGTAAATGTACCGAGACATTACGCAGATAGGTGCTTCTGACTTATTGACTGGACCGCGTTATGCTAAACGTGAGCAGTTTTTAATTATTGTTTTTTCCTGTAATGAAATATCAAAAACGTCGACGGATCGGTCGCAAGACATTCGGACTGCAGTTTATAATTAAAGTCATTAATCGACAAGTAAATTAGTGACGGCGGCGTTTCAGGGGCTTAGATAAAATTAAAGTCAGATAATAAATACTAGAGCATAATTTTGTGTTTCTGTTTGTGAGTACATTTGCTATCATTACTGATATTACTGATGTTATTTTGAAAGGTCAAGCAACATATACATGTTGCATGACGCCTCTGGAAAAGTTCCATATAGGCACTTGTATGGTCACCGTGAATTACGCTATCCCTTTTTCGTAAACAGTCTATTGTATTTAAAATAAATGCGTGGTTGGTTAGATATCTAATAAATTTGACTAAACGTCGTTTTTTCCAAATCTTGCCGTTAGTCGACTAAGGGATTGAAGTGTTACTGAATATTCGTTTATATTGATGATGGAGAGCAGAATCATAAATAGTGGACACACTACTATAATCGCGAACCCGCTTGCCCAGCGTGGCGATTATGGACATGTAAACCTCCTAAAGCGTTCATATGGATAAGTAACATGGGAGGCCTATGTTCAACAGTGGACAGAGAGAGACTGATGATGATTATTCGCGTTCGATATATTTATTTATTGTTCTTGCCAGTGCAATAAATTTACTCGGTGTTTTTTCTCAATTTGACTATGTAGTTTATAAATAAATAAATAAATATCTTGGGACATCTTACACAAATCGACCTAGTCCCACGGTAAGCTCAATTAAGGCTTGTGATGTGGGTACCAGGCGACGATATATATAATAGATAGATACATATAGTAGATAGTTTATGTATGTATTTTTTATTTCATTCTGGCTGTCCGATGTTGCATAATGCCGTCCCCAGCGCAGACTGATGCGCGGGCGCACCTACCGCGCGCCGCTATTTAGCATCATTACACATGTCCGTCTGTCTGTCCGCTCCTTATTAATAAGTGTCCCAACACACCAATATGGAACGCGCCTTTGTTTTCTCGGATTCTTTCGAAGGTGTTTTTTTAATAATGTCAAGACTTCAAGAGGTGCATTCCAAAAAAATGTCGTGTACATGACTGGCACCGGTCTTTGCTTTCTACGAAGAAAATTAGGAATAAAATTTCTGGTGTATCTTAATTTTATGACTTGGTATTTTATTGGTAGAAAATCCTCGTACTTTGTATTTCTAAAGTAGCTGTCATGTCAGGTTCCCGACAAAGTAGACTTTTTCGTAGATTGCATCAAGAGCGAAAACGTTAGCAGTTTTCTTGGGCGATTGTGCATAAACTGATTTTTTGCGGAAATGCTCCAAAAATAATGTCAAACTATGTGAATACGAAGTCTAAGATAAGCTGAGCAAAAACACGAACTTCAAAGCAGCAACTTTGTATTTCGGCCGAGAACAGAACCGAATGATTTTTAATGGTACCTTTAGATGTCAGCCTAGCAATCCTAGCATACAGGCTTCCTGAAGGTAAGCAGCTACCGTAGCCTTAGGGCGTCTACAATTCACAGCACGTGTGTTATCTATACCGACTCATGGAAAAAACAGATTATAAATATCTAACAATGTGGGTAATCATTTTGAAAAATGGATTCCTCAGTAGGTCTACCATGGATTTCGAAAGATGCCAGAGAATGATGCCTTGGGCCTTGGGACTGTGTTAAAGTCAGTTATCTTTATTCGATGTTCACCTTGCAAAATAAGCCGAGAACATTGTTGTTATGAGAGTGCTTTCATTCGTGCAAAGAATTTTCGAAATATTTTCTTTTTTGCCCTCCGGCCGGCAAACGGCACATTGCCGGCCGCTGCGCTAAACTAAGTAGCCGCCTGCCGGCTCCGTTGAGCAGAAAAATAGTATACACACCTCGGCCTTTAAATGGGAAAGCCTCGGATCACATATTTGTCAGCCTCGGCTTACAATTACACGTCATCCGAGACATTTATTTCCCACTTTAAACGGCCTTGGCATGTAATCTACTATATTGTTGACATGTTATGTAAAACTGACATTGCTAATTAACTACATATTCCTATGTATTTGTTCTTGTATTCATAGTATTGCATGTTAGATGTACCAACTAGATAACCTACACACATTCAGACACAATAGTTGGTTCTTGAATGAATTAAATAAAAATAAATAAAAGTCAGTCTTATTTCAAAGAATCCGTCTCCATAATATGAAGCCTTCGCTCGACTGGTAACCAAGACTTTGTTTTGCTCAACTCGTCATTACGAACCTCATTACGACCAGATCACTCGCTTAATTTGTGCATTTCCGATCCAAAGATATTCAAATTTCATCCCTAATGACGCAGGGGAAATGTTAATAAAATGTTAATGCGGCGAAAGCTGGTCTGGTACCAATAAGTGACAGATTTGCTTGACAACTGAGCTTGTTTGTAGGGTATGAATAAGTCACGATGGGTTTTTGTTCGTTTAGAGTTTTAGAGCATGGGACTGAGCCTAGGAATTTTAACTACGTGAATAGTAAGAGACGTTTGTCATGGGAATATCTTGGTATTATAATGTTAAAATATTTTTCTGAAACTTGCGATGTAATGTTGACATTACATTGCATGTTTCATATCAGAAAGAGACCTGACAAACATTGCTGGTTCGGTGGACTTAATAAATGATATGTAATGAAGGTTCATAACTACTTTAGCAGTTCTAGGGCTGCAAAGTACTGGAAGTAACCTTCTTTGGACAAGCGACAGAATATCTTGGTATGACACCGCAAAATACCTAATAGGTACTATTGGAAAAAGGCCTCTCGTTTTACCTACGAGTATGTCGACTCATAGGTGCGTATGGACGAATTAGTAAAAATTATTTTGCCGAATGTCACTTGCCAATCAACTTTTCGCAGATGATTTCGCATACCAACATTTACCAAATTCATTACTTGCCAAATTTCATTTGGCCAATTTTCATTTGCCAACTAGTTTAGGCTAGATTGGAATTTGGAATACTACGAGTATAATATTATGCGAAAGATATACGTCTGCGAAACGTTACAGCTGGCAACTTAGCTTTCAGCTAAATTGAAATTCTGCGATAATTTATGTTAGTTGAGAAGTGATATTCGGCAAAATAACTTTCGGCGATAACAATGATGTGCGTGTGTTAAAGTTTAGCCAACGATTGAACGGTGACCGGCGGCTTGCTACCACCCCTAAATAAATAACTTACATAAGCATATATTGATTTAAACTTTCACGATTATCACTCATATTGACCCGTTTGTCTTTAAATAAGAATTTGACAATATTTGATAAAGTCAGATGTATTTTTTTTTCTAAATTGAAAACCCTACATAGACCTAAAATGTTTGCGTCATCTTAGCTGATTACTCGATTTCAATTAGAAAAGTATCAGTAACGAAACAAATAACTCATTTACCAATAAAAAGTCATCTCTTAAAGGTGCATTTAGGCCAGACGAGCATTCGCTGATTCTATCCCCCAATCTACGAAATTCGTTCGTTACACAAAACGTGATTCGTCGAAATTCGTAGATTTCGTAGGGTGGGGGATAGAATGAGCGAATGCTCGTTTGGTCTAAATACTCTAAATGCACATTTAGACAATCATTAGCATATGTTTAAAGTACCTATGTACTCGTATGATTAAAATTTTGAAAAGAAAATTGAATGTAGCTATTTTTGCACGCATTCCAGTAATAATTCGATCATAACACTTGACATTGGAAGTACAGTCGGCTAAATGACAAAACAGCGGAAATGCATCGCGCTCATTGACGGCGGCTCAAAGAATTGATTATCGCACTATTATCGGACCGCACTGTACCCACAATACGGAGATAACACAGAAGGCCTGCTACAAATATTACATTTATTACGTTTATATTATTTTAAACAATTGTGATTGTCAATTGTGTTGGCCGTGTGGTGACGGCAGTAAGAATACATTTGTCACCACCCCAACTCCTCCTGCGGGTGTCGTAAGAGTCGACTAAGGGATGTAAGTGTCACTGACCACTATTTGATAAAAGATTGATGATGGGCAGCAGCGTCATCATAGTGAACACATTACTGCGATCGCCAATCCGCTTGCCCAGCGTGGCGATTATGGGTACCTCCTAATGCGTCTATACGCATAGTTAATAGGAGAGGCCTACGTCCAGCAGTGGACTATCATAGGCTGATGATTATGATGATGATTATTATTTTAAACAATTGTAATGTTTACTACAGGCTGATTTTTTCGAAAGTCTAAATCAGCATAGAAGTCCTACTCTTTCATTTATCTCTGTCACACTCACAACGCCTTCGTTAGAGTGAAAGAGATAGATGCTCGATATCTGCGATTCGATGTTCTCGGCAGGTAGGGCCTCTGACACCAAGTAAAAGAGTTACTTCCCGACCTAGGCCTGTAAGTTTCCTATGTCTAAACTTTATGGGGTTATTCTGAGGTCATATTGATGAACTTTTACTATGGGACCGACATCCGATTCGGGAAAAAAAACTGATGTTCCATACATTGCCGCCTACTATTATCTTAGGGTTTGTATGGAACCCATAGTAAAAGGTTATCAATTTGACCTCAAAATAACCCCCTAAACTTTGGCCGTTAAATAAAAATCATACTGTATAAATTGTTATTATTTGTGAGTGTGCAAATGGTCAATTCAATAAGAGAATTTCATAGAAACTTACAGGCCTAGGTTGGGAAGCAACTCTTCTTTTACTTGGTGTCAGAGACCCTACCCACTCATTTGCTTTTCTGGTTACCAACTGTCACTGTTATTTTACATAGGAATAAAGCTTACCCAAAATTATAAAGCAAACGAGTGGCTACCCTACCTACCGAGACCATCGAAATCGAGCATCGAATCGTAGATATCGAGCATCTATCTCTACCACTCCAACGAAGGTGTTATCAGTGCGACCGAGATAAATGAATATGAGTACCTATAACAGAAAAGGGTAGATAATATTTATCTGACAGATATATTTCATTCAGGAATGGTGAAAAAGGCCCGTAGTCCCGTTTCGTCCGAAATCAATAAAATCACGGTGTATGTACATATTATTGTAATAAATGTTTCATAGATTGTTATCGTACTACTGTGACCCACAGCACTGTAATATCACCGCGCGGTGATTTTCGACACATTTGCCTTTAAGTGCTCGGAAAGTGATAATTTTCCGGCCGCTGTTGAACGAATGGATGAATGAGTGAATGGATCCGGATTGTTTGCGGATCGCACGGTGATTGGCTAGTGTATTGTTTAGTGAACGTTTAATTTGGGGTTGAAATAGCGGATTTAAAGCGGGTAATCGGTGGTACATGGTAATATGAGAGCGGTGTGGGAAACAGGCGGGGATTACTGTTTTCATGCAGTATCCTGTTAAATGAATTGCGTTTACTATATATAACTCGGGGAATTCGGGGTACTAAGCGACGATAAATATAATAGATGCTTAAATACTTACCCCCTTATTCATAAACGTTTGTTAACTTAACAAGCCGCTAATCATTGTTTGTCCCTTTTGCTCTTATGGACACATTGTTAAGACCGAAAGGGACAAACAATTATTAGCGGCTTGTTACGTTAGCAAACGTTTAAGAATAAGGGGGTTAGAGAACAACCATGAACAAGGAACACAATATTTATTTGTGATACGCACACAAATTAATGCCCTCGTTGGGATTCGAAGCTCGAACCCGGAACCTAGCCTGCTACCGCGAACACCGAAGTTCGTAAATTTCGGGGATTTGTCTCTGTTACTCCAACGAAGGCGTCATTAGAGTGACAGAAAAATCCCCGAAATGTTTCGCATTTGAAGTTCGCGGTTAGGCTTTTGTAAAGGCCAGCACCAAATAGGCAAATACAATTTTTACACTTAAAATTGTTTAAAATTATATCCGATATTTAATAAGTTGTTGAATATTGTATTATCCCAACGTCATTATTTTACTTTTAAAATAGTTTAAAATCTATTGTGTTTTTTTTTTCAATTTATAGAGTTGCCGAAAATCGCCGCGTGGTGACGGCAAGAGGAATACATTTATTGCCATCCCAACTCTTCCCATGAGTGTCGCAAAAGCCGACTAAGGGATGTCAGCGACCATTAATTTATTGAAAATTACTGATGGGCAGCAGCGTCATCAAATTAAGGTGCATTCAGACCAAACGAGCATTCGTTATTCTATCCCCCACTCTACGAAATCAACGAATCACGTTTTGTGTAAGGATGGAATTTCGTAGAGAAGGGGGTTAGAACAGCGAATGCTCTTTTGGTCTGAATGTCAAGCGTGGCGATTACGGGCATTACTTGCTAATGCGTCCTTGGGTCATATGAGAGGCTTCAAGGCAGTGGACTGAAATAGGCTGATGATGTGAATGAAAAACGAGTAAATCGTGCGTACTCTAAAACAATCAACCTACCGTGCTTTATCAGAGAATCCCAATTATACATCCAATCGTCGCCACGCCTGGCTGGAACAGAGCGGCCATTAAAAAAATCCTGTGTATTCATAAAAGCGGTCATCGACCGCAAAAAACTATCGACACGGTATAGAAAAAAACTGACAAAAATATCCGCTCTCAAAAGAGCTGTAGATTGTCGCGGTTAGGCCCCCTCGCGTGGATTCTGATTTTCGAGCGAACTATCTGCGTTCCGGACCAATATACATGTCAACTATGAGGCATTGGATTATCGAAGCCATGAACTAAAGCATGGAAGCGTTAGATGCGTTTTAGATATGGTATGAAGAATGCTGTTCATAAAGATTGAAAAGAAACAGTTCTGCCTGTTTGGCCTGCAGTGGATAGGAAAATTTGAGCACAATCTAATTCTCTCACATCATCGCCCAAAACCACTATGCACTCCATTTTTATATGAGTCTCCAAACATTGCTTACTTACGAAGGAAGTATTGCTTAATCACGGAGAAAGCAAAGCAAAGGCACTGGGGTAGCAAGATAAAAAATATCGTGCATTAGATATTGCATGACTATCAAACCTCGGTTTTCATTATATTATCCAGGTTATTATATTTTTGTGGTACCTATAGGTGGTGTAGGAGCATTATATGATGAAAATTTTCGTACTATAATATGATGGCGTTGAGGCTTGAACCCACGATTTTTTTGAGTCTTGCCCGTTAAAGGGTTAAAACCCGTCGCTTGCTCCCGCGCCACTTAGCGCCGCTCATACATACAATTTCCAATCTTCGTTTTAGACGAGCTACCGTCCCGGGTAATCCTCGTCAGTTAGACAGACCATAAGGCATGAGATCACTTTTGTCCTGGTTTCCTCTAGGGGGCCATAGAGCAGGGATGGGAATAGCTCCTCTGTTATTAATTCTTGGGCGGTCGCCCGCCGCAGCCGAATCGAAAAATAAAATAACTATCATTCATTTCCGTGCTTATATTCCGATTGGGGGTAGCTTCACTCGGGATAATTACTTTGTTTTGCGTGATGTTGATAAGCTTTTGAACAATAACAAGGATATTCACAGAAAAATGTCTCGGACTTGGACATAATATTTTGATATTGGTTACATAAAACTTGGGATCTTCATCAGATTTCTATTGACTACTTAAGTTTTTATTATAAATATTGGATGTCATATCTATACCAAAAAAAAAACGACGTCTTAAGACCAAGTGGCCGAGCGGTGCAGGCATCAACCGCGAAAGCTGAGCACGTGGGTTCGATTCCCACCTCGGACGTTGGTGATCTTGTTCGTTTTTTCTTTGGTATGACATCTAATATTTATAATTTATATAGTATTAAGTAGTGTGACAACTGGGGGAAAAAAATAAAAGTACAAATCAAAATATTTAGTTAATAAATAATTTGATTTGTGTTTTCACAATCACAACTACTTCTAACTACTTAAGTTTTTTAAATCAGTCGTCACTTATAATCCTACTCATTTTCGTTGAGTGTTGTACGGAAACATAGCCAAGGTATTGTGGTCTTTAAATACCCACCTCGGATGAGAGTGGGATACAAATACATACTCCTATACCCCGTATTGCTTGCCCCTTAGAGTATGGTCAAAAGCTAGCCTTATAACAGATTGCATATACCCGAGAAATTCGACCGGTGTCCCGTAAGCTGGAGTGGCCGCGTGGGTTCAAAAAGTTCAAATCCCACCTCCGGCAATGGTCAACTTCTGTATTTTTTACGGTATATATATGGCAGTATCACTCCATTTCGCCAAAAAACGTTTACTAAATAAGGCAACTGAGAACTTCACTTGATGGTGCCATCGGAAGATCAGCGCTGGCTCACGCCAGCAACACGCTGAGATGAGGCCATTTCTTGGCACCTTTTTTGTCTACTGTGTCCTTTTTACTTTACTTGTGTGTTACGAATAAATTATTTTTTATTTCTATTTCTATAGCTTGTGGGCGGGACATGTTTGTCAAAGAGCCGATGGCCGACGGAGCAGACAGCCGGTGACAGAATGGAGAGCTGAGGACCGAGTATGGTGGCGCGAATTGGGGAAGGCCTATGTCTAGCAGTGGTCGACTATGGGCTGATGATAATGATGATTTCTATAGCTTACGAGAAATCAGAGAAAATCGAACCTACAGTCTTATCCACGTTAACAACTGCACCTCACTTTTTCACTGTTTTGTAAATGATTAAGTTTAAACCAAAAAATGTCATACGCATTCGGTGCCCTGATCGGAAAACAATTGATTACGGGGCGGCTCGCATTACCTACATTATGTACTTTTCATTGCTCGTGCTTATTTGCATTTTATTATTGTAAACTTTAGGTAACTTTTATTTTGTATTGTCCCTATTTGAAGAGTTGAGCTAGAATACAGTAGAACTTTGATTCATTTCACTTCATTAGCCTAATATTCATCATCATCATCATCACCATCAGCCTATGATAGTATACTGCTGAACGTAGGCTCCTCCTACTAACTATTATTTTATTCAATGTAATCCTATAGTGTGGGGTATCATTGAATAGGTATCTTAAAAATAATAAGGGTCTTTAAGAAAAGTTTTTTTCTAAAGTTAATATTTTCGGAGATAATCGCTACAGAAGAAAAAAAAATGTGTCCCCTCCCCCCCCCCTCTAACTTTTGATCGGTCCAATAAATATGAAAAAATCATGAATAGTGGGCTTATAGAGTACTTTGAAATAAAACTATTTCGAACATAATCGGCCCAGCCGTTTTTGAATAACTACGGAACCCTACATTGAGCATGGCCCGACATGCTCTTGGCCGGTTTTTATTTGTGGAGAATTCTGTGAAGTCTATTTTTCAAATATTCATTTCATTCATTCATTTGTATATATTTTTTAGATTTAAACCAATTTTTTGTGCAATAAAGTTCAAATAAATAAATAACTGCACTATCACTAATCAAGTACGATATCTTTAGGAATTTAAGCTTGATCTGCGTTTTTATATTATAATATGACTTATATTATATTTATAAAATTAACACGCCGTGTGGTGACGGCAGTAGGAATACATTTGTCACCACCCCAACTCCTCCTACGGGTGTCGTAAGAGTCGACTAAGGGATTGAAGTGTCACTGATCATTATTTGATAAAAGAATGATGATGGGCAGCAGCGTCATCATAGTGGACACATTACTGCGATCGTCAATCCGCTTGCCCAGTGTGGCGATTATGGGCATTTACCTCCTAATGCGTCTATAGGTACGCATAGTTAATAGGAGAAGCCTACGTCCAGCAGTGGACTATCATAGGCTGATGATGATGACACCCAAGAAAGCCGTAGGTACATTTTACCATTTCTAACTCCCGTATAGAATATTATTTAATTCCTCTATAATGACTATCTTGCTGGCGGCGTATCTGGCGGAATTAAGGCGGGATTAGCATACGTAATGACCGCCTTATCGCGCCCTTAATTGCGGGCTAATGAATCAAGTACTTATTGACGCTGCCGCACACCACGCTATGTACGCGGGTTTATATAAAATAATATGTACGGTCAAGTAGAAAATGTATCGAAAGAATCCTCGTATAAATAAGTAACGACGTTCTTATTAGATTGCCACAATGACCAGTCCTGCGCCACCCGCGTCTAGCGGACTCCTGCGAGTTGTGACTTTTACCATCAGTGGCCTATTTCACCATAATTACAAGTGTGACAACTGTAAAATATCACTGTTACTGACGATGACGTTACAAGCCTCCGTAGGCTACGGCTACCGCTTACTATCGGACGGTCCATGTGCTTGTTTGCCACCAACATAAAATATTACTAACAATAATATTATATCGTTAATAAACTGCTTTTTATTTTCCGAAACCGGTGACAATTTTCGCAAGGTTAAGTACAGTTTTCATTAAATCTTGACATGAAGGTTCGGCTTACGTCGGAATTTCGCTACAATTGTCGTGTTTTCTGTGACAATTGTAATTTTGCTTTGCAAAAAATTGTTATTTACTGCTGATTTACTAAAGTTCCTGGACCACATTTTATGTTGGTGGCAAACAAACGCACGACCCTTCCGATGGTAAGCGGTAACTTTAGCCTATAGACGCCCTAGATTGGAGAAACAGTAAATTTACAATTGCAGCACTTGTCAACATGGTGAAATTGGGGCCGGGTCATCAGTCCACCTTGTGGAGGCCTACCCACGCGGCGTCTTCCGGTACTTGGCCGCCACTCGAGAAACTTTCCGCCCCGACGGCCATCGGTTCTTCGTGCTCTATCCTTTACCCAAGGCTTATAACATTTATATGACAGATATATTTTATTTGGGAATCACAGAATTACAGTGCCTGGGTGCTTAGATAAGTTGCCAATCGCTAACGCTTAATCGTCAATCGTACCCGAAAGGCAGCTAACGTCTTTGTCGCGCTAATATGAAAGAGTGACAGAGGGAAAACTACGATACGCTACAAATCGTTAGCGATTGGCAACTTGGCTAAGCATCCTGGGGACATATTTTTGAGAATTTTTATATGTCTAACCTTTTACTGTACCGTTCGTCAGAAAATAAAAAAATGTAAACAAATATGGCAGACTTTCCATAGCATTTGACGTCTTTGACGCATTTCGAAACAGGTATACTCTTGGGTCGACTCATTCGTTTTTCGTCACGTTCCTAAATTTGTCCGATTCTGCTTTCGTCACCCATTCTTTATTCGTCACGATCGTCGATGGTCTTTCTCATCTTCGGTCAAATTTGTTGTTCGTCTTTACCTTAATCCGTCTCGTTCTTAACTCGTCATAATTTTGTTTCGGCATGTCTTAAGTCGGTACCAACTTAGAATATGACCAAATACGAAATGACAAAAAACGATCGAGTTGAAATAAGAAAAAGGTCAACAAAATGTCAAAGTGACAAAAGCAGAATCGGACAAATTTAGGAACGTGACGAACGAATGAGTCGACCGAAGAGTATATCGTCAAACACGTTTGCAGATGCAACACGCACACGATTGCTATATTTACAGTGATTTCGACTTTTACATATAGGTACATTTAATTAGTTAGTCACATTAATTATTATTTATAGTATTTTTAATTAATTCGACAGAAATGGAGGATAGTCGTGTGTTCAAGCCTTCTTGGCACTAATACGAACTTGGTCTTAATAATTCCGAGTCAAAAATAAAATACAAAAAGTGGGTCAAAGACCATATAATAAATGTATGTCCAGTATAGTTTCATAACCTTTAATTCAACAACTTTCCTTTTCGAATTAAGGGTAAATATTCTAAGCTTTCACACTTTTGTATATCGATTACAAGTGCAACGAACGTTTAGATTATGAAGCTTTAAATTAACCGTTTAAATCAGGCTCACAATCACATAAACATGTAAATTGACAGGCAGCGGTAGCGCGTCACTATTGCAGGCGATATAACCTTGTAGCGGCGTCGATGGCGTATTTATTTAATTTTCTAACGCAATCCCCGGATAAATATATCCTAACTATTATTATTGCACTAAACGATTTGGCCGTGTGGTGGCGGCAGAAAGAATACATTTGTCACCACCCCAACTCCTCCTGCGGTTGTCGTAAGAGTCGACTAAGGGATTGAAGTGTCTCTGTCCATATTTGATTAAAGATTGATGATGGGCAGCAGCGTCATCATAGTGGACACATTACTGCGATCGCCAATCCGCTTGCCCAGCGTGGCGATTATGGGCATTTACCTCCTAATGCGTCTATACGCATAGTTAATAGGAGAGGCCTACGTCCAGCAGTGGACTATCATAGGCTGATGATATATATAATTTATTCTAACCTCCCTCTCTACGAAATTCGATCGTTACACAAAACGTGATTGGTTGATTTCGTAGAACGGGGGATAGAACAGCGAATGCTCTTTTGGTTTAAACGCACCTTAACGAACGAATTTCATAGAGTGGGGATAGAATGAGCTTTCGCTCGTTTGGTGTAAACCCACCTTAAGCTTAAGTCGCACAATGCGCACGCGCTCGTAAACCAGCCGTGACGCGCTACCGTTCGCGCGAGGGGCAGTAACTTTGTCGCGGCGGCTATTGGCTCATTTATTTAATTTGCGGACTGGTAATACTTGTAGTGCGGTCACAGAGTAGTACGAGATTAAATCTAACATTATTGAACCCTTTAATTGGTATAATTGGCAACGTATTAGCCGTCATATAAGCATATAACAAACAAAAACAAATAGGCACCTTCAGGGCGAACTCGCTCCATCGCAGGCTGCGTCTCTGCCCTTGGCTAGTCTGTGGCCATGAGTAAGCCCATTTCAAATAAAAATAAAAAAACTATTTCGAAACACGCAAGGTTCGAAATTGAAACTTTAACAGAGCTGTCAAATGGTCAAAGGGTTAAAATAGTACCTACATTACGATACAGGTGCGAAAAAAATAATTACTTGCTATTGGCGATAAATTAAAACACGATCGAAGGGAATATTTTATATTGACACGAGTCAGGTACCTTTTCGCACGTGTATCGTACGTCGTGTCTTAATACAGATACAGATGGGTCTTCGATGTTTCGACCTGACCACTTCTCATATTACTTAGTGCGTAAAAAAACACCAACGGGATTTTTAAAAATAAAAACAGAATAGAAACAGAAACCTGTTGATTCAGGAACTAAGAACAATAAGAATAGTACATACAAAATAGTTCCTGAAAAGGCTTCCACTCAGCTTGGTGTCAAGGCATCTCTTGGATTCCTTGACGCTGGTCTTCCGTGGATGCCCTTCCCAGCGAGCGCCACTCGCACGCTTTACAATAGGGATGATGACTAGTTAAATTTTTTTTTAGTATAGATGGTGTCTTTTGTAGGAGCTAGTGCGAGTAGTGGCTCATTTTTCGTCAGGTCCAAAACTTCGGAGGGCCATCTGTTTTAAAAAAACATCGTAGGTACAAGACACGTGCAAAAAGGAAATTTGTAACTCGGCCGTTTAAAACATCGCCACTTGTTTCGAATTTCATGTTTTTCGCACTTGTGTCGTAATGTAGATACTAATTTAACATTATGTACGACATAATACACGAAGAAATGATTACTAAGATGTAGATTTCAGTAATTTTTGTACTTAACATAACTTAAAGGAGTAGGTCATTTGGCAGTACTCAAACGTGATGTCACTTTTGTGTATTTCATAAAATTCCATAGTGGTGATCGTTTTGACAGTTCGAAAAAAGATGCTGATTTGACTTGCCGGTCATCATGCCTATTTCAATTAAATCTTTTGAACTCACGTTAGATATCCTTGTTTATGTTTATACCTACATACCTACACATCACATTTTAAAGACAAACGGCAGGCAAATGACGTTGGCAGGCAGACTGCCAGCGACCACGGGTGTAACGTCATGCCCGAAACGTCAGGATATAATTAAACGTAAGTTTACGCGATTAAGACCCGTTTGTCTTTAAAATATGAGTGATAATCGTAAAAGTTTAAATTAATATATACATACACATGTTTATGTATATCGTCGCAGGTCGTTGTGTAACATTATCCAACGCTATTTATTTACTTGCTATTTATTTATCTGCCTGTTTAAAAGTGCCTGCGCCGGCGCACTAATCTGCGCGCGTTCTAATTGCCGGGTGCCGTTCGACCACTTATCATAATGTCTCGCAAATCACGCGCTGGATAAATTGTACAAGAAATTGCATTAACAATTTAACACTAGTCATTACTGTTGTTGATTGTCTTCGACGCTACCGTCTTTCGGGTTGTTATTCTGTCATCCTCCGTAGCCTAGTTGGTAGGTGAACAGTTATTTTTATTTTGTCCATTTACTTTAAGGGTAAAATTTTCCCCACCCTAATCAGAACATGCGATCGCAAAAAGAAAAAAAAAATCATTTTCCACAAATATGTATGGATTTTTTTTCTTTTTGGGATGGAAACCGAAAGTATGTACAATGGTAAAATGTAATGGTAATGTAAAATGGCTAACCTAACCTAACAAAACAGAAAATAATCCGTTTTTCCCCATTGGGATCGCCAGAGCTCGTGATTTCGAGTAGAAGCTACCCATATTATTTATTTGACATTCACATTTACCTACATGACTTTTGACTATCAATATATTTTCTTCTTCAAAATGTAACAAGAACGTTCAAAATCTAAAGAACCTTACTACACAATTAAATTTTAATTTCAAAAGAATCCCCGTAAATATATATTATGAATAATACTACTACAAAAATGCAAAAACTACTTGAAGTAATTTACCAATATCTATCTATTATACAAGATGGCCAAAAAAAGTGCATTCGTATAATTATATCACCGCTTAGTGACTATATCAGAAGCCTTGATTGACCTAGGTCGATGTCGTAGAATTAGGTTGATTTGTGTAAAAAAATCCCACGATATTCATTATGGTGGCGTTCTGTTTGCTCAATAGGGCCTATTTCATCGATAATTTTCGACATATACCTAGTACTTTAGTAGCAGGTACTTATTTATTGTATGTATGTATTTAAATCTATGAAAATTGTTTGTAGACATTTGTATTTATATTTATTAACTTGTAGTATTTTTTGTTTGCTGTTTTAATTTTTTTGTACTTGTGTCTTTCACCGCACCAATACTTTTAGTTTCTGTTCGGCCTAGTGGTTCACTGGTAGAGAAGGCCTTATGGCATCAAGTCCGCCCTTTGTACTATATTTAATGTGCAATAAAGATTAAATAAATATCTTAAAGATCATCGGTTGCTATAATTGTAGCCAGAAGAACAAAGCAATAACATGAAACCAACATGGCGCACAGATCGAAGAACAACAGAATATCCGTGCTATCTTCACTCTATTTGTCATCTTTGTCGCAGCAAACAATGGATCTTCCGTATTGAGCCCGATATACGGCTTAGGCCAGGTGCACATACTGCACATTGCACATGATTTCGTACGAATTTTACTTAAGGTGGATTTAGACCAAACGAGCATTCGCTCATTCTATCCCCCACTCTACGGAATTCGTTCGTTACGCAAAAAGTGATTCGTCGAAATTCTTTGATTTCGTAGAGTAATAGCCAATATCCATGCAAAGGCGTTCATTTATTTTTTATTGTAAATACAAAAGAAAACTTATAGGGCAAAAGGCGGACTTATTGGAATCCCATCAGACCACTCTATCAAATTTACAAAACTAAAAAGGTTGAAATCGATATCAGAGTTCCTGGATAAATCAACAAAGAACATTGTACATTATACCAAACAACTGGTGTAATCAACAAAAAAACTGGTGTAATCTACCAAATTAATTTAGTAGAATACCAACATAAAAAGTTTTGTAAAATTAAAAAAAAATTGTGATAGGACCGAATTCAACCTTAATTTCCGGTTAGAATCACGCAAAATCTGATAAATCCAACTTAGCATTTTTTTCAGTGTACTTCATATGGTCCCTAAGGGTTTCAATTTCTTGAATGTACAGTCAAGAGCAAAAGTAAGTGATCACCTTGTGCCTTATCACAATGGAATAAGGTCTATAATCGAACAAGAATGATCACTTACTTTTGCTCTTGACTGTACGTACAAGAATAGCTCATTGCTAATTATTTATCGATTATTCCTTTATTTTTCTTCATACTTAGTTTCTTTTTACTTCAGTTTTTGTCCATTACAGCAAATGCAATATAAAATGCAAACTTATTTAGAAGTTATAAATACGCTGCGTCACAATCACAATTGCAATGGATACATTAATTTGCTTTTGCATAAATAATGACGTCACAAAAATATTCTAAGCATAATTCCATGATTTCAATATGCATACGGAAATATGAAAAGTGCTTTTCCGGATACAACCATATAGGTATGTATTAGTTGTTGATTTCCATAGCTTGGGCTATGTGTTACACCGTACCATACCCTTTACAGTTGTACCTATTAGATGAATTATCTGATGGTGATTGCATCTGTCACTAAAAATTGATATTTTGTGGAACAAGTCAAATAGTTTTTCTTAAATATTTTTTTAGTTATATTTTTTAAGTACTATTTAACCTCGTAAGACCCACCATACTATTTTCTTTAAATCTTATTTTGAACCTTGCTCTGTAAGGAATAGTGGTGAAGTTCGTTTGTTTGAGAAAACAACCAAACAAACGAAATGCGACTTTATTAAGTTTGTGAAAGGTTTAAATTTAATTGAAGTGAAACATCTGAAAAATGTACATGCCAATGATGATATGTATATAAATTTAAATATTATGGATGTCATATACCAAAGAAAAAATTCCGAAGTTTACTAAGGCCGAAGGTGGGATTTGAACCCACGGAACCCACTTTCGCGGCTGATGCCTAAACCACTCGGCCACTCCAGAGAGGATGATGATTACAGTAATATATTTGAGCATTTTTTTATACAACTTATTTTGCCTTTGACAAAAGTAGAAAAAAAAGTATAATGTCTGTGAGGTTGTATAATGCGTGTTCTATATAATAATATGAATATGATTCAATGCACTCAGTTTTATCTAAAAAAAAATACTATTTAGATCGAATTAGGCTTTAAGTTTGCGTTTTTTTATTTATTAATAGTCCTATCGTGGCTTGCCGTATTTATGTTTTTATTATATACATACTTTCTGTTTAATAGTTGGTCTTCTAAATTATATATAGCTGAAAATAAATTAGCCGAATAAATCACTTCCCAATCAACTTATCGCAAAATTTCACACAAGATAGGTCACACAAATGTAATATATGAGATTTACCCTAATCGTGAGTAGCAGCGTAGAATGTGATCGGTTTCTAGAAAACGGGCGTCTTTCCTGTGGACATTCCGAAAGTTAAAGATCCAGGGAATTACAAATTAGGTTTTGACCGCATATTTCCTAAGAACCAGAAGCTACCTATCGACTTGTATTCATCCAATAAGAAAAATAATAGAAAACCCTTACTTTTCTTGTCTTTCATATGACCACAGGAAAGATTTTTAACCTAATAAAAAAAATCTGTATGACCTCATTATAATTACGTAACTTAGTATGAGTGAGCCTCACGGGGTTCGTATTTAAAATCTCGATGTCGATCAAAAAGTTGATACCGACTCCCTTGTACGGTGTGAGAGCAGGCCGGTTAACTCAAACCTCGTACATTATTATTCACCGACGGGACGAAATGAATTCGTTTTTATTCAAACGCCGGAATGATATAATTAAAATTTGAATACAAGATTAAGTCGAGAAAAATTCAATGTCGAACC
>JALPQI010013346.1:0-35972 GCA_025490895.1 Thaumatotibia leucotreta | reverse complement strand
TCAGTTAGGTAGGTCCAACTTCGAGAAAGAGGTCAATCGTCGAATCCGACTCGGTTGGGCAGCGTTCGGGAAGCTACGACACATATTTTCGTCCAATATTCCGCAGTGTTTGAAGACGAAAGTCTTTAATCAGTGTTGCCAGTGATGACATACGGTACTGAAACGTGGCCGCTTACAATGTGCCCCATAAGAAGGCTCAAAGTCACCCAAACGGCTATGGAGAGGGCAATGCTAGGAGTCTCTCTGCGTGATCGGATTAAAAATGAGACCATCCGCAGCAGAACCAAAGTAACCGAAATAGCTCTCCGAATCGCTAAACTGAAGTGGCAGTGGGCGGGGCACATTGCGCGTAGAATCGATGGCCGTTGGGGCGGGAAGGTTCTTGAGTGGCGGCCACGTACCGGAAGGCGTAGCGTGGGTAGGCCCCCCAGAAGGTGGACCGATGACCTGGTGAAGGTCGCAGGAGTCCGCTGGATGCGGGTGGCGCAGGACCGGCCATTGTGGCAATCTTTGAGGGAGGCCTATGTTCAGCAGTGGACGTCTTTCGGCTGATATGATGATGACGATGATGATGACTAAGAAGTATTCAGTATAATAGGTATTTCTGGTAGAATGTCCCTAAATGTCAATGCTAAATACTTGTTTAACCAAAGATATTGACGCAAAAGGACCTATTCTTTGCGTTTCATTGCGCCTGTGCAATATTTTTGGATTTTGAATGAATGTTTATTATTATTTTCAACTTTATTGCACAATATTGCACATACAAAAGAGTATAAATGGCGGGCTTAATGCCTTTGGGCATTTTCTGCCAGCATTATCTAATGTTTGTGTAGGTATATGTATATTGTATAATAGGTACCCAATATTCGCATTCGCATTCGTATTCGCGAATATTAATCGGAAATATTCGCATTCGCATTCGCATTCGCGAATATTCCCAAAGCGATATTCGTTACATCACTATTAGGTAGTCATATATAGTTATTATTAGTACCTTTAGAACTAAAATAATCTTACCCATACCTACGAATAGGTAGGTACCTAAGGGATAAGATGGAGGGGCAGGGGCAAACCCGGCCTAATTGCAACAAATTATAGTTTGTCGTTTCAAAAATTGTACGAATCAAACAACGAATTTTATTTACAGCATTTCCCGAAAAGTTAGTACACAATTAAAAGCGTTTTTATAGTATATTGATAATCCATTTATCTATTATTTCGCATAGGTACTTGTCAAGAAAATGTCCAATCTATACTAATATAATTTTTAAAATTACATTATTTTAGACTAATTGTACCTATCTTTAAAAATGTTTGTATTATATAAATATATTTTTTATAACAAAATAGAAAAAACGCGCAAACCTGGAACGTTCGTGACGTTCCAGGTTTGCGCTAGTAATTCTGTACCTACAAAGTTTTTGAGAAATACGTAACTTAAATGAGACTTTAAACACTATACCTAAGGAGGTACCTAACCTACTAGGTATATGTTTGTAGGACCATGGGCCTTACAAGATTTTATCCTATACCAAAATATCATCCCTACGAAAGTATCTTCGATAACAGTTACACTAATTACCCAACACTTCGCCGATAAGTTTTCCCACAAACAAAGCGGTCGGTGACGCGTTTTCCGCCGGAAGTTCCCACCCGTAGATTAAAACAAGATGGCCGAGCAAAGATGGCGCCAGCACGCGCCCGCCACGTGCGTACGCGCACCCTATGCTATTTTACGTGTTTTCATTGAAAATATTAAAAAATAATAGAGAGAATGGCGTGTTGTTTCACTCTCGAGTAAATTGGTTCCGGAAGGTTGGGGTTAAAGCGCAATTGAACTGATCATTATTCTCACATAAAGAATTCAACAGTGTCCGGGTCAAATTGAGAATCGTGACGAGGGGAAAATGCTTCTAGTTAAATGGAAACCTGATCAATATCCCAGACATGTTATTTTAAAATTTCAGAAATCGAAAAAGTACCTATTTTTTTGTACATATGGTGCGTTTTTACGCGCTAGTGCGAGAAGTGGCTCTTTTTACGTTAGGTCCAAAACTTCGGAGGGCCATCTGTACTAAAAAAACGTCGTACAAGGAAATTCGTAACTCGTGTCGAAAACACGTCACTCCTTTCGAATTTCATGTTTTTCGCACTTGTGTCGTAATGTACAATTTTGAGTTTGTGTTATTATTAGTAACTAGTCTAGTAGTTGAGTCTGAGTTATTCTACTTAGGTACCTAATACCTACCTACTTAACTTTTATCTAGCAGTTAAAAGATTAAGTGTCGAGTGATGTCGCAGTTATGATCCCGATTTAAGATTTTCCAATGATAAATACTGATATTACTATCTGTAACATGTCCGTTTGCCAGTAGAAAGCAAAAAACTAAACAAACATAAAACTTGCATTATTTCATAATCACTATAGAACACAATCTTGGTTTTATCACCAACTGAACCCTTATTCTGTGTTTGATAAGGATCCGTACAACAAAAATTGAACTCAAATCAATTCATAAATAGAATTCAAAATCCATAGTAACCAAAATAAGGCGAGAATTTAAACTTTTTACATTTGACGAAGATACTGTGCTCTACCAAACTCTTCTCTTGAAAAAAAATACAAAAAGTGGGTCAAAAAGTATGTATGTTATAAGACTTCTTGTATTTTTTTTTCAAGACAGAATTTTTTCTCTATACAGCGGCGAGGAGGCTGGAACGCACGATTTTTTAAAATTCTGTCAAGTTTAGGGTTAGGAACAGTAGAAATATTTGAAATAATAAAAAAACACATTGAAATAATAGAAATAATTTATTGAATACCTCTCCGTCCACCGTCACGTTAACAAACGGTCGTGTAGTCAAGTAAACAAGCCACAAACGGGTTACAAAATTAACGTTAACATCACAAAATTGACAGTCTAATTTAACGTAACCTTAAATACCTATTTCGATCTGCTATACCTACTATCGTACTCTATATAGTACCTAATACAAATCATAAAATGCTCACAATTTATAATTTTTAGTGTCGATTGCAAAATGTTTTACATGAGCGGATTTTTATTTTGTTGTAGTTTTTTCTAACTTTACTAATTTGGGTATTTTGATATTTTTTCTACTCAGAATCGCAAGCTCTTCCGATCCTCATTAGCAGAAAAGAGTGACCCAAGAATTCCATACATTTTTTGTCTTCCACTGAGTTACGGTCGAAGAAAGTGTATGAAAAATAGTACCTAACTCAATGGAATTTTTTTTGGACACTTTTTTATTTCTATCAGGATCAAAAGAGCTCGTGATTCTGAGTTGAAAAAATGTAAAAATGTTCAAATTTGGAAATTTTTAAAAACGACAACAAAATAAAAATCCGCCCATAAAAGGGATTAATCATTACAAATCCACGATCGCGTCTATTGTGTTACGAAAGTTAGTCAAACAAACTATAATCATATACTCTGTCCAACAACCTTCGGCAGTAGAACGAGGTCAGGTAAGTTGGGGTAAGATGAAACGGTTTTTTGAATAGGGTAAGACAAAATGCTATCAGCAGATGTTGTGCCAGAAGGATGACTTTCTGTCTTTCCCTATTCTGAAAACAGTTTCATCTTACCCCAATTTACCATAAGTGTACGGCTTGGTGACCAATCATAGAAAATTTTAATTTATCGCCTTTTTTACTATAAAAGGTTGTTAGACAAAATGTAACTAAGTACGTAACACAAAAAATATGACGCTGCTATGTACATTTGGTATTTATTTCATCGACCCGTTAGGATAAGAAGTACCTAATAAGGATGTGATTTATAAATGGCTTCTATTTCCTAATGATCGTTGAAACAAGATTGTTTTACAAGCTCATAATGCCTTCCCAGGCTATTTGCGTTAAGAATACAGTGAATTGTAAGTGCAACGGCAGGGTATATACCGATTCTAATAAATTATATTGTTAAATATTAAAAAAAACTGTATAAAATCAGATTACTATTGATTTGATTGGTTACTAGGCGCCATAGAGTCGATAACGATAGAGCATTCTGCCTACATTAAAGCCAACGAATTGTGACACACTAAAACAAAATTAACACAGAATAAAGTGTGAGAAGAAGAATTTAAACTAATTAACGTTTGACGAGCGTTTTCATAAATCTATAAATTAAGGTATCTTTCGATATCAATGTTTATATTCACTTGGTTTTTTTTTAAGTTTCTAAAAAGGGCCCTGAGAATTCAGGTATTTGTGATGTTTCTACAATACAATCTACGTTTAACCATTTTTACTTGATTCAAATTTAATAAATATCGAGAAACCAAATAGCTAATATAGTGCTGTCATATTTATGATTAAAGTGATTATTAATCAGTGCCTAAATAAAAATGTAATTACTTACGTTTTTTTGGATTTCTTGTTTTTGCTATCCCACAAAGAGATTTTTCAATCCATAATTTTACAATCCTGTTAGATCAGTAAGATTAAACAGAAGGTATCGTTAGTTGCACGTTAGCTTGCAGCATGTTGCAGCAACATTTTGCAATCAGGATAGAAAAAGTATTCCTGGGTGGGAAACATAAAAATCCAAAAAAAAATCGTAGACCATACTGTTGGCACAGTTTTGGCAGCAGGACATACAATGGGCGGACAGGTTACATATAAGGCACCAATATTCTATTCTAAAACTTCATCAACAGGTATTCGGGTTAAAACTCTTTTCGTTGTCTTATTTCGTGTCCCTAAAAAACGTGACACACTTGTGATTTTTGTTCGAGATGATGTTTTGTTTTCAATATCTGATGTATGGATTAAAATCTAGCGTGAAAAAGAAATACAAGTGCACCGAATTTTTTTATATAGGTACTGATTCGAAACAGCAACTAAAAGCGTGACAGAGTGGTATGAAACAAGACAACGAAAATAATTTTGACCCATTCACATTATTACAAATGTTAGGGGAGGTTATTTCGAATAAATCAACAGTCTTCGCTAAACAATATCAAGCAAATAATTTAAAAAGAATTTCCATAGTTATTCAAGTATTTATATTATTAATACATAAAAATGAACCTTCCTTCAGTCACCAGTACGCCTCAAGAATATCTGTTATGATGATGTAAAATAAACGCCCTAGTACTCGAAATACTAATTCACCATAGTTGACACCCTGCAGCCCAACCATAAGGCTGCGGCTCCATAGAGGCGGAGAGGAGCGGAGATGTGCAAAATTGGCCAATGAGACCGCATCACAGTGTTTCGAATTTTGAATTTGAAGAATGTAATGGGTCAATTTTGCACGTCTCCGCTCCTCTCTATACTTTCTAATGAGTATGCAAGTTCGAAAGCGCATAGCACGATAAACGATAAAAACGGGAACACGATGCACCGTCTGGTTTTTACAGATTATTAAAAATGGTATTGAAATAACAGTTCAAGTTTTCTCTAATTGATGATTCACCCTTAGGCACTGGTCTCACCGCGAGCTATCACCGTCGGGCGAGTATCGCCGTGTCTCTTTTATTTACACGGGATTGCGTATCTTTTGTTAGTATTTATAGCCGATAGTTCATAGCTTAGTAGCTCGTGGTGAGAGCAGTGCCTTAATGTTAATGTTAGAACTATATACATGTACATTTAACTTCACAAAAGCAATATTATTGATTAAATCTACGGCAGCATTCCTATCAATCTGCAAGCGTTAATAAATTATGACATATTATCTAATCTCCAATTTGGTATGTTACTTATTTACAAGAATAAATTATTAAAATCAGTCTATACTACGTGTGATGTCGGTGGTTAGTTTATAAACTGAAGGGTGCATTTTGATAATTCCAAACTTCACTAACAAAAAATCTTCATGGCGAGTTTCAAAAGATCGTATTGACATCATTTTTACGGAATTATCGCAAGGCTAGTAGCAAAATATTCGCTACTAATTTAATCAACATAAGTACCAAGTAGGGGTTTTCGAGTGCATCTGGGTGCTTAGACAAGTTGCCAATCGCTAGCGCTTAATCGTCAATCGTAAACGCAGCTACCTGTCTTTGTCGCACTAATATGAAAGAGTGACAGAGAGGGAAAACTACGATACGCTACTAAGCGTTAGCGATTGGCAACTTGGCTAAGCATCCTGATCTATTAAATAATGTTAGTGTCAATTGAGTACCTATGTATGTAAAATAAATGTGTAAAAATAATTATTACATTTACTGTAAATGATACACCTTTCATATAGGAGCCTTTTCAGGTCTAAGCCGTTTACTATTAGATTTATTGGGTGTCCTCTACGAACAAATAAAAAAAGGAAGCCGCACGCCATACTAAATTGCCTTTCAAAAACGGTCCTGAATTTTAGTTGACAAGTGTCACCCCCTCTTCAATGCATCACGATAATGTATTTCAATATCAACCTATAAAAACTTAAACCGCCATTTAAAAATAGTTGGATTGGTGGGTTAGTATATTTATAAACATTTGTCAAAGATGTTGCGCCAAAACATGCGCGGTGTTGAGAAAAGCGCTATTTCCTGCCCATCTTGGCACAATTGAACAATTGTTTTTGGGGGCATTTTTGAACTGGCGTTAGACGTCCATGTTCTATATGGTCGCAGGGAGTCCTCTACAACGTGCAAAATAAATAGGGCTGACCCGTTTTGGAGGTTATTTAATATCGTATCCTCATTTATACAAATAAATGTCTTGTCTTTTTTTATTCAGAGTAAGATTCAGAATATGCCCTTCAACTAATCACAGCTATTAGGTATCTTTACCCTTAGTATAATGAAAAACAAAGTAGATATTGGTTTATGCTCCTTTTTTGTCTACACATTTATTTTCGTAATAAAAAAAAACTATTGCTATTTCTACTCTTTATACTAAATGTGAGTATTCTATGGCAGAGTGAGTAAACAACAATTTAGTAAATATGTAAATTAGGACCATCTTGTTCGTATCATTTAAAAATAGAATAGTGTTGCATTGTTATATTAAACTATGGCATTTAGTAACATTTTTAATTGTTGTAAGTTTTAAACTGCATCCCCATATTTTTTTATTAACATAAAGTTATGATTATAGAGAGCACGCCTATCGATAAAATTAATTCGGTAAAATGTTATTAATTTATTACAAACAAACAACCATCACAAACATGAGCTAGATTATTAATAAAATACAATACAATGCCACTAAAATAAATCTAAACATAATGATTAGTTGATATAAAATCGTATTATTTGTTCAAGATATTTTGAGACCATATAATTAAAATTAAACATTAAATAAAACACTAATGATCATGATTTTTCGACAACACATTCAATTGCGTCATAATTATTACAACAAATACACCACCATTGAGCACATCTGACATTGCAATTCACTATAATAGAAACATCAAACATCAATTTGGCCGAACAACAAACATAACCTCACAAGGTTCTATATTGTTCAGAAGTTACGAGTGACATAGAACCTTGTAACAGTATGTCGGTTTTTACTACTAATCAATGAATTAGCCATTAGATAGACGTTGGAATTCGATGGAAACATAAACATGTGAAAAAATCAAGTTTGTCCTAAAGTTGCGATAAAAATGTTTTATTTACCTAGTGTTATAAGCTATAACAGCTTTTGACCTAATGGTTTTATAAAAGTTATCGTTTCGAATAAAAATACCTATTCTAACCTTTTTATCTATCTTCGAGGTTATAGGTCAAGTATGTAGGTTGAATTATAACTTTAAAAATAAAGCATTAGAATAGAATAGTGAATATTTAGGCAAAAAAACTGTTAATAAATTCACTTAATTGTTACTGAATTATGTCTCCTTAGCTCTGTATGAAACTATATTTATGTAGGTATTTAGTAACTTGAATTATTTTAAAAGCACCAATAAAATATATCATCGTTTTATCATTTATACAATTATTGACAGAATAAATATACTTAAGACTTTAAAAGCTTTGATAATAGTGTCAAATGTGAAAATTGTAAATGTCAATACGGAATCGTACGCAATGTGTCGGTAAATAATATCGTATAGCACACAACGTTAATATATTATTTAACAAACAAATTAAGAACACGAGTTAATAAAGTTAGACAAGCACCACACTAGATTTATATTATATTAGATATTGTCCATTACAATTATGGATATGCAAGCAATGAGTTTTAAATTCCATTTGTGAATTTTAACATTATCTAATATTAAGTTTGAAATGTAAGGTACTGTGATTATTCAGGATTTCGTAGGTATTCAACGGTAGTCTTCCAAAAGGTCTCTTAGGATTGTGACTTCGATTAAACTGGTTTAAAAAAGGTACGCCCAGTCAATACGAAATTAAACGTATGACGGAGGTACATAATTATGTATTTTATATTTCATTTTAACTGGAATATTTTGTCTATTGGGACTCTACCACTAGGCTCAAATACGGTCGTATACACAAGTGAATTATATTCAGTATATTTTATCCAATACACACCAGAGCACATCTGTGGCCAGAATACAGACGTCGCGAGCGATTGTTCGACACAAGTCCGTCATGAAACCGAACACAACAGAAATCTAGTTGACTGTTACTAAGTTAGCACAGTTTGGGTCCTTTTCGGTACAACTCTGAACACTACCATTGAAAACCATCGAATACAAGAATTCTGTTCAGTATATTATATCCAATACACACCACAGCATCTGTGGCTAAAACACAGACATCACTAGCGGGTGTTCGCTACAAGCCCGCCAAGGCAGTTCAGCTTCTGTTCGGTTGTATCGGGAACACTAGGCTTGAGAATCTTCGAACATGAGAATTCTGTTCAGTATATTTTATCCAATACACACCAGAGCATATCTGTGACTAAAACACAGACTTCGCTACAAGTCAGTTACGGGTCCGAACACGACAGAAATGCTCGAGTTAAGTGCTACCACGCAGTTTGGGTCTGTTAATTCTGTTCAGTATATTTTATCCAATACACACCAGAGCACATCTGTGGCTAAAACACAGACATCGCTAGCGAGTGTTCGCTACAAATCAGTCACGGGACCGAACACAACAGAAATGCTCGAGTTAAGTGCTACCACGCAGTTTGGGTCTGTTAATTCTGTTCAGTATATTTTATCCAATACACACCAGAGCACATCTCTGGCTAAACACAGACATCGCTAGCGTGTGTTCGCTACAAGTCAGTCACAGGTCCGAACACGACAGAAATGCTTGAGTTAAGTGCTACCACGCAGTTTGGATCTTGTTAATTCTGTTCAGTATATTTTATCCAATACACACCAGAGCACATCTGTGGCTAAGACACAGACATCGCTCAGTCATGGGTCCGAACACGACAGAAATGCTCGAGTTAAGTGCTACCACGCAGTTTGGGTCTTGTTAATTCTGTTCAGTATATTTTATCCAATACACACCAGAGCACATCTGTGGCTAAGACACAGACATCGCTAGCGAGTGTTCGCTACAAATCAGTCACGGGACCGAACACGACTGTAGTGTTCGAGTTGACGCTGGTACGACGCGTTCGGTTCGGGTCTTGTTCGGTTTCGCTCGGGAGGGAATCGGGGCCGTTCGGAGATGTTTGGAGGCCGTTGAATTTGGAACGCAGCTGGGTTACTAGCCGCTCCAGTCTGGAAGTTAACGATGCATTTTATTCTTTCAGTAAACTGGATGCAAAGAAGTAAATGAAATAAATATACACAAGTAGCAGAGTTGGGCTAAAAGAAACTGATTACTTCTGAAAATTAGACTTGTATGTGTACTTTGTAAACTAGATTATAAAGTACATATACAGGGTGGCTAGTGAGTAATCCGACAAACTTGAAAGGTGTATTCCTGACTACATTTTGAGACTATAATGTCATATGAACTTTTCTGGACTCGGATTAGTTTAAGAGATAATGACATGTTTTTCAAAAAACTATTTTCATCATAAGTCACTGATAAATGCCTGCACGATTAAAATTCTTACGCTAATAGTTTTCATATTGACATACTCACTGACGAATGTTAGAGAAAATGACAAAAAAGTATCAGAAAAATGTTCAACTAAAAAAATTTGTAAAATCATTAAAAAAGAAAATCATTCCCTGCAATTTATCTAAAAAAGATGTAATAAAAAAATTGTCCGAAAATGACGAATGTCTCCTAATATTTTTTACTTCTTTTGACATCAAAAATGCATTGGTAAAGTCTATCGGTATACTCATTCCCACCCTGTATTTGACCTTACTTATTTAAAATATTAAAAAGTCCATTAACACGTTCGACGCCGGTGACACACATATGTGACCGAAAAAACTGTACTCCTATGCCAGTGACACACATACGTGATCAAAGTAATCTTATTCTTATGCCACTAGCATTAATCAAGTTCTCACTCCTATGCCAGTGGCATCGAAATACGAACGTTTTTGACACAGTGCCGTGTCACCGGCATAGGAGTACAATCTTTTCGGTCACACATGCGTGTCACTGGCATAGGATTTCTATCAGATAATTTCGATCGGCATAGTATAAGCACTTAGTGAAACAGTACCGGAGGCGAACGTGTTAACAAATCATTATTTACATGGCTACTTACTTGAGTGCGTGTTCCTCCGCAGTCTGCTTGGCTTTCTTCATGCTGGTCAACTCTTTGCGCAGGCGCTGCCGCTCTGATTCCGGATCCTCGGCTCCGTTCGTCATGCCGTTCTCGCTCGAGTCGAGACTGCAAGGTTATATTAGTTTTCTTTTATGAAAGTCAAATGGTTATTTGTTATGATATTAGTGTTGACAGCTTCCATTACAACAGCAGTACCTATTGTGGAAAAGCGTGACTTTGTGCATAAGTTTACGCTTAAAAAGAAACACTTTCTGAACACATTATATGCACTGAAAAAATCTATTTACAAAGCATTCAGAGAGTCTTCTTTTTTATTATATTTTTTGTACGCATGTAATGAAAACTCAGAATTACGAGCTCTAAATTCAACAATCGAACGAAAATTTACCATAGGTGTCATAGTTGAATTTCCTTTGGTTACGATAACGATCACACAAAATATACGGTAAATTGTAACACAAAAACTGCTGCATTTTTTCGTCCATAGGGATTAAAAGTGCTTGTAATTCCGCGTAGAAAAACGACAAATTTCATTAATCGACTGGATTTCGTTGTATTTACCTAGTGGAGACCCTGAGCAGTCTTAACTCGTCTTCCAGCTTAGCCACGCGGTCCAGCATTCGTCTCTTGTCAGCCTCTGAGGCACGTAGGGAACTCTGTAACAATAGCATTGGCTGTAATGAAAAGAATTCCTATTGTAGTTAAAAAAAAAGAGTGTGAGTGGGATATGCAACCGTCATCATTAACCTTTTAACCTTAGTCTGATATATCAGACAGTCAATGTCAAGCTCACCCCGCCTTTGTGTGATAAATAAGACAAACGTCTGATTAGGTTTTTTTTATACCACGTCGGTGGCAAACAAGCATACGGCCCGCCTGATGGAAAGCAGTCACCGTAGCCTATGGGCGCCTGCAACCTCAGGGTGACACATGCGCGTTGCCGACCCAATAAAAATAACGTTGGCACAACAAAGTGTTATAGGTTTTTACGGTGTATAAATGAATCTTGTTCAAATGCAAGCTCTGATCTTCGTGGTGTGATTTTGTATTGATCGCGATACGGGCATGCTCCATGAAAAATCCCTGGCGGTTAAAAGGTCGAGGGTGAGCTATTTGCGTCCTAATTTGATATGACTTACGTCTAATTAGTTTTAAAACCCCGTGGCCCACCAATGGTCCATCATATACAATATTCATGGAATCCAAAGCCATTTTCCAGCAGTAACTCTCAAACTAACCCTCAAAACGCTGACGCCGATAGTTACGCGTGCCGTACGCCGTACCTACACGGTAATGTATTCGCGGACACGGGGTGCTGACCGCGCGCCATAGGGGCGCTAAGATGCCGCATCACCTAACTTATTATCTAGTCAGGAAATATTCTTTCTGTAGCCGTACCATGACTTTGCAGGTATCGCTAACATTAGGTTTTACTCGATACGTAAAGCAGGCCATTCCGCTCGCTCCGATCTGTCAGTGCGAGCGCGGTATAATGTATTACATATCGAGTAAACCCTAACGTATATTTTACTTTCCAACTCATGGTACCTACTGACAGAAGACTGAAAATGTGAATGATGTGATTGCGAGATGTCAATATGTTCAGATATTATTTTCTTTTTGAATTCTCTCAAATTCAATGTGTACTGGCGACCAGATATTGTGGTACTACGTACCAGAGTGTTTATTACTAATCTAGAAGACGTAGCAAAGAAGATAATATTATTTACCAACCAGAAGATATCTTAAAAAATAACGCATGTTTTGTAGACGAAGTACCCTGGATGGCAAAATCCAAATTGCCATAATAACTCGACGAGAGCGAGAAGAACTTTCCATTTATATTATCTAGGACTTAATGTACGATTTTACCATTTCAATCAGCTTAAAACCTGCAGGCCTATCCAAGATGCTAATCGTATACGATAAGCGATACGCGATAAGTACCTAATAAATTAAAATAAGTTTAATAGATGGCAGCACCAGCTCTCTCTAGCTATTCTAGAAAACTGTAAAGTATTCTAATAGGAGGTGCAGGCATGTATAGCTTGCCCTTAGAGAATGGTCAAAGGCGCCTAGCCTTGTAAGGGATTGCATATACCCGAGAAAATTGACCGGTGGTTGCTAAGACCGAGTGGCCGAGGGGTGCATGCAACAGCCGCGACAGCTGAGCACGTGGGTTCGATCCCCACCTCGGACATTAGGTGATCTTGGTCGTTTTTCTTTGGTATATGACATCTAATATTTATTACCTAATAAATGTTTGAGAATGACAGATTCGTACGAAAAGCCACGAGACCATTTCCATACATTATTATGGTCACGTGACTTATCACTTATCGTATACGATAGGCCTGCTGAACATTTTAGTCGCCCTGCCGCCGCTCGTAAAAGGTGAGCTCGCTATCGGCCACTCCCACGCGCCGTAAACTACCACTATAGTGCACTAGTACGGGTTTCGATCATGCTGTATGCTGTGACCGAAAAATTTGGCATTTCACTGAAAAAAAAAAACCAAACTACTTCACTTATCATCGTGTAGTTACCATAGTTGCGTAAAAAGTATCGTGATTACTTCTAAAAATTACATTTATACGTGTACTTTCGATTTGGTTTAATTTAACCATTAATAGGGTTCCGTAGCCAAAATGACAAAAACGGAACCCTTATAGATTTGTCATGTCCGTCTGTCACAGCCGATTTACTCGGAAACTATAAATGTTACAGTAATGAAATTTGGTAAGGATATGTGTTGTATGAACCGCTAAAGGATTATGATACTATATTGTAAAATAATTGGGGTTGGGGCCCTCCATACATGTAACTTATGTAGATTAAATTGTCTCTTAGTTTTTGAGGTAGGTTGATTTAACTGTATTTTTTAATGATAAAATTGATAATGGTACGGCACCCTTCGCGCGCGAGTCTTACTCGCACTTGGCCGGTTTTTTTATTTCAGTTTTTGTATGATACCATTTCGCTATCCCAATAATACAGGGTTCTAAGTTACATTTTCGAGGTAATTCAGCAGTGTCTTTCGGATCATCCGAATGATGAAAATATACAACTAACATAAATACCATGTACTTATTCTAAAATGTTTATACTGTGGGATCGTGCAGTCTCTACTCCACTCTATTGTTATATCATTTCTGTATCTGGATCTGGTAGATTTACTTTCTACAGAAAATCAATCGATATCACCAAAGAAAAAAAAATCTTTTCTGCCCTCCGGCCGGCAAACAGCACTTTGCCGGCCGCTGTGCTAAACTAAGTTGCCGCCTGCCGGCTCCGTTGAGCAGAAAAATAATATACACCCCTCGGCCGTTAAATGGTAAAGCCTCGGATCACATGTATGTCGGCCTCGGCTTCGGCTCGGCGTACAATTACACGTCATCCGAGACATTTCCCACTTAAACGGCCTTAGCATGTAATCTACTATTGTACCTATTATTTGTAAAGAGTATCGCTCTAAATACGAATTGCGAAAACTTGTCTTTTTCTTATACGTAAGTATTTCGTATACGTCTAAACATGGATAATTTTCTAAAGTCTGAAGTGGACGTAGCCAAAAAAATCTAAACATCTTCGAAAAAAGACTTTCGTGAGAAGCACTTACTACACACATACCATTTACTGGAAGGCAGCGCGTGGGCGAGTTGACTTGCCTGCATTGACAGCTGACTATTCCCGAACCTTATTACTAAGCACATAAGGTTCACCTTGACAGTTAAATATTGCTGTTAGTACAAGTCGTTAGCGTGCCCGCGCGCCGAACGATAGTAATGAGTTAATTGAAGTGCAAAAATACCTAGTCCTGGTAAAAGGGAGTAAATGCCGTAGCAATGGGTTGTGTGTTAAGTCGTTTTTATAGTAAGCAGAGAAAGATAGGGCCAGTAACTCGCTTAGCGTGTGCCGTGCTAAATGGGTTACCGGTGGGAACGGACGAGGATTGATCAGAGGGATTTGGCTTTTGGTATCGTTTGCATCGCGCTGGGTATTGGTATTGTTAACTTTTTCCCAGTCGACTAACGGCCACGACATTGGTCTAAGGCGACCAACGGCGAGCGAATCCATGAGTTGGAGCGGGATGCCTATATGGGTACGAGAGGGACCACCATACGTTTTCCGCTAAGCCGGTCGCCTTAGACCGATGTCGTGGCCGCGGCGTAAAGGCGACGCCGGAAAGTCTTGCCACGGAAGCCAAAGATGGCTACAGCAGTCAACGTCGCCGATATAATAGCGACTTCGGTAAATCGTAAAGTTCAATTTCGCTTAAATACTTAATCGTGGACGCGTGGCGTCTGGAGCTCGGCATATTCCTTAGTCGTCTGGCGGTCAAAAGGTTAAAATACAGTCATTGGTCGCTTCTAGTCAAGCTGTTAGGCTTACGCTTCTGCATACAAATTGTATTGAGAAGTGAAGGCGAAAAACCTGGTTGACTACCGTACTTAATGCTCTCCTAGTACATTCACATTACATGGGCGAAGAGCGGCGCCACAACACAGGCATTTTTGGGGCTCGGGTGCCTCCATCGCCTAACATTATTAACAAATTGTGTTATATTGCAATAAAGATTTTTGATTTTGATATTTTTTTTAACATCGTCAGTCTATGTCAATCCACTGCTAAACGTAGGCCTCACGAACGCAAAGCTTTTCGAAGGTGTTTAGATTATATCAACGCCTACGGACTAGGGATTGCCGCTGGATCCGGTACTTTTGGGCACTTACCGGATCCGGCAAAAAATACACTGGATACGGACCAGTATGCTTAGCATATGATTGGTATGTCAGTATGTCGCCGCGAGATAGATTTTCCATCTTCTACTAACTATATGAATAAAAGAGGGATGGATAGTCTATCTCGCGGCGACATACTGTCGCACTAATCACGTGCTAAGCCCCCTGATCCGTTGGAGCATTAAATACTAAAAAGGACACATATAAGTAGTTTTTGGTATTTAGTCTGGCCGGATCCGACCAGATTGGGTATAACCCGGGAGCACCACGATTGCCAGATGCCAGCCAGATGGAAAGACCACGTAACTGTGATTTTAAGAGAGAACGTAACCATAGTTACGACTGACCATCTGAAAGGTGTTAAATCATCATCATCATCCGACCTATGATAGTCAATTGCTGGACGTAGGCCTCTCCTATTAACTATGCCTATAGACGCATTACGAGATAATAGCCCATAATCGCCACGCTGGGCAAGCGGATTGGCGATCGCAGTAATGCGTCCACTATGATGACGCTGCTGCCCATCATCAATCTTTTATCAAATAATGGTCATTGACACTTCAATCCCTTAGTCGACTCTTACGACACCCGCGGGAGGAGTTGGGGTGGTGACAAATATATTCTTACTGCCGTCACCACACGGCCTATAAGGTATATATTAAATACATCTGTTTAATTTAGGCTGCAATGGGGCAACCGTCCACCCACGTTTGCTAATTCCCGTAAAAACTCGAAGGTGCCTCGAGAATTGAAGGTGTGTGGAGAGTAAATAACCCTCTGGCATTTAGCGATGTGTATTTTCGTATTTGTATGTTACGACGAATGAGGTAAGTCCGTATAGCAACACGGCGAGAGTTGAATCTAGCTATTAAAAGGGCAGAGGTGACCGAGTCTATTTTTAAATCGATCGGTTCGGATAATATATTTCCTGTTACAAGAACGACAACAGAGAAAGTCCTAAAACATCATAGTCAAATAAAATAGTTGATACCGTCTTCGAATACCAAAATTCACAATCCGCAACTGTCTCCTCCTTAAAAGGCGTTGAATTTTGAACGTATTGTTATCAGAATATTTATTCTAGATTTTTATAATTAGATTTTTATGTTAGAAAATGCAGCTTTGGATCACTTTCACCAGAGTTAAACACTCCACTTTTCTTTTCGAGTTTGAGGAGTAAAATACTCGATATAGTTTACTTTGAGGAGTAAAATACTTTCGACCCTAGGGACGGAAGAACAACCATGGAAACCGCCTAAGTATCTACGAAAATTGAACTTCCCGATCAGGAGAAATGAAGAAAATAATTGTAGTCATGAAAGACATATTCTAAAATAACATGTAGGTACCTAATACTTGTACCTATCAACAAAATAATAAATAAATGAATAATTCGTCGTTGCGCCTATAAAATCCGCTATGTGATTGATTTATGACTTTGAAATACATAGTAACCTAGCAACTATACACAAAGGGTATTAATTGAATTAATTAAAATCAACCACATGTCGGTTTTTAAAGGCGCAACGACGCTGTTACGTTATTGCTAGTAAAATATACCCGCAGATAAAGATTACAGTCTAACTGTAAAATAAAAGCACACGTTGTCACCAGCCAGGTACGGTGGCGCCCTCGCGCCGGGGCCATCCACTTACATCTGCCAATATTTGCTCAGCGCCCCCTCGCGTTCATATTTCAAATGTGGGGAGACTAAAGACTACAAAATACAAAGTTACGTGTCAGTGGACGCGTTTACACCGATGCGTAACGCGTCTTCAATTCAAAAGTTTTTTTTGAAACAGTGTTTATGAACACTGAAACTGTAGTGTTTAGGACAGTTGTCGGGCCCAGCTGAGTTTCTTGCTGGACTCTTCTCGGTTAGGTTAGAGGTAGTGACCAGCGACAAAACTCTCAGTACTTCGACTTCCACCTCACACCTTAGATCAGGTTGAACCGTTTCAACCGATTTCGCTGAAGCGCAAACTTGTAGAAGTATTCCAGTGTAGTACCAAGCCCGGTCGGGATGGGTCCTGGCCTACTATAGCGAAAATCGAAATTCGTAAATTTCGAGGATTTTTCTCTGTCTCTCAAAGGAAGGCGTCATTAGAATGAGAAAGACAAATCCTCGAAATTTACGAATTTCGTTTTTCGCGGTAGGGCCGCTGGATTTTCCCCAGTCAGCTAACCTATCGGTTGTCCTGACAAAAGCCGAAATATGATTCTTCGAAATGTATGTAAGATAAGTTTTTTGCGCGATTTTCGTTGATTATTCTCTCATAGTATGTTGTCCAGCAGGCTTAGCACATGATTGGTGCGACAGTATGTCGCCGCGAGATAGATCTCCCGTCCTTCACTAGCTATATTAACAAAAGAGGGACGGATAGACTATCTCGCGGCGAGATACTGTCGCGCCAACCATGTGCTAAGCATACAGTAAGACCTATATACTACAGAAACACGTAACAGTGGGGAGAAGGAGACTGCGAATATTTGGGGACACTCTAATTTTATTTCACAAAACCCAATCTTACACAACGGTGTAACAGCGGGCCCAAAGGCCCGGTGAATGTGCGAATGCCCCCGCTTAGTTAAATCGATGCGTTCAGGGCCCGCTGATTTTATAATCGCGTGCAAGCGTGCAGAAGGAATACCTACGCACGGGTACTAGCATTTCTCGACTGGTAGGTACTAATCTTATGCATGGCGCGCATTAGAAATGAACTGACGGTTTGTAAACAAAATTAAATGTTTCGCTCGACAGTTGATCGTAAAGTACAACACATGTGATATAAGAATGAAGATTCTGATACTATCGAAATGTTAGTGTTGCTACAAGATAGTAACATTTTTTTTTTTACTTTTATTTTACTTTTAACTCAGACAATGTTTCCACTGTAGGTATTTACTTTTGCTGTTCTGTAATGTGTGCTTTATGTGAATAAAAATTTATTCTATTCTATTCTACTATTTAATGGTCTATTTGAAGTTTATCAAAGTCGAATGAATATTTTTTTTAAAGGGATCAGTTTTTGGAGATTGTTTCAATATCTCTATCTAGATATTGAAACAATCTCCAAAAACTGATGCAGTCACGTGAAATACATGTTTACATATCAAACATAAAACAGTTAAAACTACAATAAATCGGTGTTAAAGACCACCAAAACAACAGTATACCAGCTCTTATTATTATTATTATAACTATCTCAGTCCACTGCTGTGTACGTAGGCCTCTCCTATTAACTATGCATAGGTCCATCCATACCTATGCATCCATACGCATTAGGAGGTAAATGCCCATAATCGCCACGCTGGCGTCATCGTAGTGGAGTGGACACTCTACTGCGATCGCCAACCCGCTTGCCCAGCGTGGCGATTATAGACATTTACCCCTTAATGCGTCCAATGACCATACGCTTAGGTAAATAGGAGACGCCTTTGGTCAGCAGTGGACTGATTATATGCTGATGATGATATACAAAGTACCCCGAAAAAGTGCATTTTTTTACTATACGCATTGTGAATTTAACCTCGTAAGTTCTGGGCTACAATGTTTGGAAATTTAAACTAAATTTTGAAAATAATAGGACTTTTGTTTACAAAATAAAAGGGTCTTTGTCAGTCGGAAAAACAAAAGTTGTCCACTCGGTGGTCAAAAGTTAACAGCTTTTATAAGTATATGCTACGATTTTATTACATAGAATCGTAGAACGGGGAACTTAGTTGTACCCTTAATTGTTTTATCGCAAACCTAGTACACGAACTCCTTACGATAACCTACCTAAATCTGACAATGACTCTGTCACTAGTTCGCAATATTTAATTGCAACTGTCGGTAAATTCTAATTGTATAAGTACACCAGGGGCCAATATCACAAAACTTTACAAACGTACAATTCTACAAAATTGTCAAATATTTGTAAAGTAATTTATATACAATTTTATAGAATTGTACGCTTGTAAAGTTTTGTGGGATAATGGACAAAATGTTATGTTAATTTGGCTGTTCATTAATCATAATCAGACATGAAAACGAGCGTTCCAAGTCGCAAAAACAACGATATCTCTATGTCTAACCGACAGTCTCCGCTACACCATTTCAACAACAAATTCAAATTGCGAACGCTATATTTTTAAACCCCACTCAAAGACGAAGGCCTACGCTAAACAGCCAGTGCATAAACACTTTTTTCAACGTTTATTTTTACCTCAATCGGGCACTATTAAGGTCTATTTGTCGACTTGGGTGGTCGAGGGCCCTTCACACTTCGGAACGTCACTTTCATGGTGAATATGGTTTTTGTATAGCGCGAAACGCCTACAGCGGAGTGAGGAACTGAAGCCTCTGGTATTTGTGTTTTACTTGTCACGCCATTTTTTTTAACGCAGTCTGATATTAACTTTAATAATACTTAACATGGGACACAATTAATTTTTACCCGGATGCCTACTAAAACTTAATAGGAATTCAAACACATTTATGAATATTGACGACATTTTGCTTACATTTTTTTTAAACGATTAAATTACTAACCCCCTTATTCATAAACGTTTGTTAACTTAACAAGCCGCTAATAATTTTTTGTCCCTTTTGCTCTTATGGACACATTGTTAAGACCGAAAGGGACAAACAATTATTAGCGGCTTGTTAAGTTAACAAACGTTTATGAATAAGGGGGTAAGTCATTTAACCGATAATCGATAAAAAAAAACATCACAGCATTCATAAAAATTTTACCGATCATACATTTAGCTTTTATTATACATAGCGGTTAGTTGCATTATTTACGAAATGTCACAAGTATTTGGCCAAATTTTTATAATTTAACAAAATTGAGACAAATCATTTATGCAACCATCAGCGACATCTATTGGATTTTCTCTGCACTTCAACGCCACTAGAGGCGACGACGACGGGTAAAGATAACTCAACGAGCTAGCTACACGTAGCTTGCTGAATAAGTTGATTGTACAAACGAAAACCCAGAGATGGCGCTGTTGTCAATACATAATGGGATACAAACTAACCTTGATTTCTTCAAGAGTTTTCTCGCTAAATTTCGTTTCCGGTGATGCCAATCCGTTCTGAAACAAAGATAATGGCAACGTAATTTCAGACTATTATTTGCCTTACAACGTAATGTGATGTTTATTGTTTAAGATTAACATAATAATATATAGTTTGTAAACAAAATAATCATATGAAAATATTAGGATTTATCAATCCTAGAGTATGTTCAGAAAATGAAGGCACTTGAGATATAGTAGGGGCTTACTTTATTATCAGACGCGTCTAACCCCCTTATTCATAAACGTTTAACTTAACAAGCCGCTAATAATTATTTGTCCCTTTCAGTGTCAACAATGTGTCCATAAGAGCAAAAAGGACAAACAATTATTAGCGGCTTGTTAAGTTAACAAACGTTTATGAATAAGGGGGTAAGTGAATAGACGTGAGCGAGTAATAGCGAGTTATATACGAGTATAACTTTTCACTCACTTCTTAGGTATTAGCATTATAATAAACTGTCAATGTTTTGTTGCCCTCAATACTAGGTAATTGATTATTATAGATCGCATGCCCGTGGTTCAGGCTCGGCTGCGTGTGCGATGCGATAAGTGCGCATTTACATACTCGGCCATGCATCTCACAGATCACTAAAGGTGCGTTTAAACCAAAAGAACTTCGCTGTTCTAGCGCCCGTTCTACGAAATCAACCAATCACGTTTTGTTTACCGATCTAATTTTGTAGAGTGGGAGGTGAGAACAGCGAATGCTCTTTTAGTTTAACTGTACCTTAATGTAACGTATTAGATTTTTGATGACCTCCGCAGCCTAGTAGATAATGACATTAATGATAATGACCCTGGCTACAAAATGCTGGTAAAAAATGAGGTTCCGGTATTGAATCCCGGAGAAGGTATTGTTTGTTTGTGTAATAATGACAATTATTTATTATTAATTATTTATTTTGTTTGTCAGTCAGGTCGTGTTCGATGTATCTATAAATATCTATTATTCTCGCGCACTTATACTACACATATATTATTAATTTATTACAAATACTCATTAAACAGATATTTATTTATTATATGAAAATGACGCCATGACATGTGAGGGTAGATCCATTAATTTTTACATGTTTTAAATACGTAGAACCACAAACTCTTTCAATCCCGATAGCAGAAAACTATTTCCTGAAATTTCTTCCAGAAGAGTCTTCATTCCATATTTTTGTAAAAATACCGCCTTACTATTGCAATATATTTAGCAAGGGAATGGAAAAAGAAACCCACTTATTTATTAACGTCTACTAACTTAGCAAGCCGATAAGCATTGTATGTCGTTTTCCATCTTATTAATATAATTATGTATCTATAATCATCACTACATAGTATAAAATAAAGTCACTTTTTCTGTCCCTATGTCCCTTTGTACGCTTAAATCTTTAAAACTATGCAACGGATTTTGATGAGCTTTTTGTTAATAGGTAGAGTAAGTAATTCAAGAGGAAGGTTTTTATGCAGGTATAGTACCCGTATTCTATAAGACCGGAAGAGACAAACGATAGGTACTTATCGGCTCGAGAGGGCTTAACTTTAGGAGACGTTTATAAATATGGCGGTTTCTTTTCCCATTCCTTTACAAAATCGCTTGCAAAGTTTTCAAAACACATTTTAAAACGGAGTCTACAGAACATAGTCTGTGGTTCTATCCCTTACCAAGTATGTAATGGTCGTAATGGACTACTTAGTGGTTTTACCTTACCAGGAATCTTGTTACTGACAGTTCGTGTTCCATGTTTATGCATTATTAAGTCGTTATTACTGGTAATATTAATTCGATTAGTAGTGAATTAGACAAGTTTTTTATGTCAGTACAAGTTGTTCTGCAATTGCTGATGGACAGAGAGTTTGTCAGAGCGTGCAACAAAACTGTTCGCTATGATGTTAAGATTGTTAAACGTAACTATAACCCGCTAAGGCTACCCAGCAGATAACTATGAAATTGTAATAAAGATTCAAGACGAAAAAATGTGTTTCATAAAAGCACTCTTCTAAGTCTAGTGTCTTTTTAATGCTATTTTGTCAATGTCAATTTGCTAATTGTTTGATTAAAGTTAGTCAAACAATTTGATTTGTGTTATTTAATAGTTAGACCTCTACTATATGTAGATATCATAAATTCTAAATCAATATATTATAATAATATGATCTTTATATAGGATTTATCAAACAATATAAAAAATAGTTATTCAAGATCTATAAATCTTGTTACGAACTATTTGCTGGAACAAACGTAGTAAGCAATATCTATTTTCTATTGACAATTATAAGTAGATTATACATCATGGTTCCCTTGTCTATAAGAACCACGCAAGCATAACGATTGATTTAATTTATTGGGTACAATAAGCTACGTTGCTATACCTCCACTTCTGAATCTTAACATGCAAGTAATAGAATCAAAAAGCGATCAGTGTCGTGACTGTACAGAGAACTTTGTATTATACTTTGTATATGTATTTAGAGCGAATTCACATCACATATTTATCTTCTTCTTCCACTTAAGAGCTATGCTCTTGTCGGTGTAGCAATCGCCAGCCTTCTCTCTCCTGGGCTTTTTCCTTAACTTCTTGGTAAGACATGACTTTGACCTTTTCCTTTATTTGCTCAAAGTTATTTCGTCTTGGCCTTCCCCTGCCTCGCCTTCCCTCATTGAGGAAAAAGTCATGTCTTAGCAGGTGCCCTATCATATTTCCTCTTCTGTTTTCAATTACATTAAGCAATGTCCTTCTTTCTCCTATCCTATTCAATACCTCCTCATTTGATATTTTTTCCGTCCAGCTTATCCCTTCCATCCTCCTCCAGCACCACATCTCAAACGCCTCCAGCCTCTCTCTATCCTTCTGTATCATTGTCCACGTTTCACTGCCATACAAAGCTATACTCCATACGTATGCTTTGACAAACCGCTTCCTGGTATTTGTTGAAATTTTGGATTTCAGTATGTATTTTTTGTTGTTAAACGCCTGTTTAGCCATAGCTATTCTAGCAATGATATCCTGACTACATCTTGATCTGTTGTTGATTATACTACCTAAATACTTAAAATGTTCAACATGCTCAATATTTGTATTATTCAATTTAATCGGTCTCTGTCTTGAATCAGCTTTTGATGCGGTTAGTATTTTAGTTTTGTTTATATTTATTTTTAATTCAAATTCTTTAAATATCAAATCCATAGTACTAAGTAATTTTTCAAGCTTAGTAGCATTCTCCGCTAGGGCTGCAATGTCGTCTGCAAAACGTATGAAAAATATTTTACACCCGTTAAATTTTACTGATCCTTGGGCCTCTTCAGTTATTTTACTTATTGCTGACTCTATGAATAAATTAAATAAAAGCGGTGAAAGTGGACAACCCTGTCTTACTCCTTGTTGGATCTGTGCCGTTCCGCTTTCGGGTCTCACCAAACTAGTCGACGCCGATGACGGCCGAAGTAGCTACTGATGCGTTTGTATTTATTCATTTGAATTATTACCCACATTAAAATCTGCAATAGATCTGACAACACGAAGTAATACTGTCGTAATCATACACGTCTGTTCAATTTCAAACTAGTTACTAACAACTAGTCTCCAAAAATGAGATTTACGATTGCCGATCACCCGCTGTCCTATCTATCTGTTCGTCGGACTCAGCGGCTGTACGCGTGCTGTCTGACGTCTCGACGGCAGGACGGAGCACGGGAGAGCCGACCGCCGCTTTACAACTGTCGCGATAGCAAATCGCAGCCGATCGAGCGTTTCGGCGGCCGTAAAGGTGCGGTTAAACTAAAAGAGCATTCGCTGTTCTAACCTCCCACTCTACGAAATTCGATCGGTACACAAAACGTGATTGGTTGATTTCTTAGAACGGGCGCTAGAACAGCGAATGCTCTTTCGGTTTAAACGCACCTTAAGGAGGTTGAGACTGCTTAACGCAGGTGTTCAGCCGCGGAGACGGTCGATCGGCTAAATGCGAATAGTGTGGTGTAAAACACTCGGCGAAAGCCGACTCCGCGTCGATTGGTTTGGTGAGACCCTTCTTCTCCAATCTCAATCAGTACTTCCTGTTCCCTGTATAGTTCGTATATCATTCTTCTGTCTCGAAAATCTAATCCGGCTTTCTTGAGTATGTCCATCATTAGCATATTTATATAGCAGAGCAAATCAAAGCGTCAAGTAGTATGAAAAGATATTTTTAAATTCCATTGTAATAGGTACGTAATAAACTGAAATACATGTGTTACGATTATGTCGATATACCCACTAAAGAAAAAGGCCGAGGCAATTGGAGAAGGTGGGAATCGAAGCCGCAGCCCCTCCTTTCCTTCTTGGGCGTTTTCACAAATCGTTGTTGAAATCACCTTGTTATTTAATTCGGTTAAGTTTGGGCTTGTTCTACTCAGGATCACGAGCTCTTTCGATTCTAATAGGAGAAAAAAATGTCCCAAAATGTTTTTTCCATTACGACACCGTTTTTTCATAGATGTTCAAACTGTTCAAAGGCAGTAGCGTAATGGAAGGAATGAAAACTGTATGAAAATTATGGGACATATTTTTTCTCCTAACAAAATCGAATGAGCTCGTGATTCCGAGTCGAATAAGCCTAAACTTGACCAAATTAAATAACAACGTGATTTCAACAACGGTTTGTGAAAACGCCCTCTTACGTTTACATTATTAGGTACCATTAGATACTCGGTACCTAGTCGAGTCCGGCGATTGTCTCTAATATATTATACAATCTTAGACAGACTAGGCGACTGTGATCATACTGTATGCTTGCACAAATCAAAACATTTAATCAAAAAATATTGCGCTACGTAACTAATGAAACTTATAATACACCGTTACAAATATTCGAAATATCCCCTAATTTGGGTTATTCCCACCTGTTACCACCATCTTGACATCAGTGGTAACAACTGGGAATTTTTTTTCCCACCTGTTACCACCAGAGTACTTGGTGGTAACTACTGGGAAAAAGAATTCCCAGTAGTTACCACCAATCACTTTAGTGGTAACTACTGGGAAAAATAAATCCCAGTTGTTACCACCAAGTGCTTTACTAGTAATGTGCTTGTTTTTAATAGAATGTACACAAAATACTTTGCCAGTTATTAATAAGGAGCTAATTTTATGAATATTACTTTATTTATAAAATATCTTATTAACCATCGAATTTTACTAAAAATGAATACGTACATTTTGAAAATGTTCTTTAAACTTTTTTTTTTAATATGTTGTCAGTATTACCTACTCTGAATCTGCACCAAAAATATTAAGAACTACTGACTTGATTATCACAGGGGCAGGTAAAAAGGGATGACGTGTGACCGGCTCGTAGAAGGGATAACTTCATCGTGTCGTTTTAACTGATTACGAATCTCAATCTTTTTTTAAGATTATTATAACTACTACAAGGTTTTAGGTACTTACACGAAAAATGAAATATTGAAATATTCTTGTTTTCAATAAAAAAACAGTGTAATTCGTCTTCATTTGTAGTATAACATTTTATAATAATTATAGTCTCTGGAAATTGTTACCATTGTATATAATTTATAGCTACTAGGTATCCTATTGCAATAGGACTACTAAATATTAACTTAGTGGTAACTACTGGGAAAAAGAATTCCCAGTAGTTACCACGAACTAGTTTAGTGGTAACAGTTGGGAATTTTAATTCCCAGTTGTTCCCAGTGGTAACAGGTGGGAAAAAAATTCCCAGTTGTTACCACTGGTGTCAAGTTGGTGGTAACAGGTGGGAATAACCCCCTAATTTGCATAAGTCAATTTATTGTATCATTATATCGTAAATCAGCTAATCTAGATTACGTTATCAGAGTGTATCACAGAAGTCAAGGCTATATCAGTCAAACATTACTTATCAATATTACTGATAGATGACACGCCAAGATATGACTGAATGTTCCCTTGCATTTAAATGTGTACGATTTTTTCCGTCCACATAGCGTCTACCTTAGCCGTGTGGTGACGGCAGTAAGAATACATTTGTCACCACCCTAACTCCTCCTGCGGGTGTTGTAAGAGTCGACCAAGGGATTGAAATGTCTCTGAACATTATTTGACAAAAGATTGATGATGGGCAGCAGCGTCATCATAGTGGACACATTACTGCGATCGCCAATCCGCTTGCCCAGCGTGGCGATTATGGGCATTTATCTCTTAATGCGTTTATACGCATAGTTAATAGGAGAGGCTTAGGTTCAGCAGTAGACTATCATAGGCTGATGATGATGATGGCGACTATGCCTTGGTCAACCAAGTTATTCCGCTCACATTTCTAACTGCATACTGATTGTACACAAAAGTACAAGAAGGACCAAAATTATATCATTAATATTGTCACAACAACATATCGCTGCTACAATATAACAAGGTTCTATGTTTCACTTAACCTCGTAAGGCCCAACGTCCTTTTTTTAGGACAACAAAATTTACTCATAACGGCCCATGACGTCATATTTTTCAAAGAAAGATGAATTTTACTTTGTAAGTTCTAAAAATAAAATTAAAATGTCTTTTTTTAGGACACTGGGTTATTATTTTACTTGTCTTAAAAATGGAATGGGCCTTACGAGGTTAAAGTGCATTTAGACCAAACGAGCATTCGCTCATTCTATCCCCCACTCTACGAGATTCGTTCGTTACACAAAACGTGATTCGTCGAAATTCGTTGATTTCGTAGAGTGGGGGATAGAATGAGCGAATGCTCATTTGGTCTAAATGCACCTTTAGGGCCTACGCTAGCTTACGCGGATTACCCGCAACGGACACCCGCCTCAAAGAAATTGTATAGACACCGCTAACTGGCGCGGGCGCGTGCGACGGACGTTAATCCGCGCGGCGGGCGGCGGAATCTGTTTCTTGAATTCAGCGCTAAGTTAGGCGTGTGCCCGTCGCGGACTCGCTGGCCCGCGGCGGGTGTCCGGAGCGGGACCCGCGAGCGTGCGCACGCGGCGGGCGTCCGCGTAAGTTAGCGTAGGCCCTTATAATTAACGTGAAATTTGAACATCGTCAAATCCCGCAGAGATTCAATCTACTCAAAAATGGTACTTAGAACCCTGTAATATTGAGGCAGCGACATGTGTAGATAATTTGGAACAGTTCCACTGGTTAGCTAATGTAATCACGCTACTCACTTCACTGAACTATTAGTCTCGGTTAAGTGTATGTATAAGGATAAGGACAGTCACAAAAAAGGCTAAAGATGTAGACTAGAAATACCACATAACCCACTTTCCCATAGAGAGTACTGGACAAGAACTACCCGGTTTACTAGTTTTCTCTACGAAGAAATGCTTTATGTTTCTTAGTTTATAGAGACACAGTATCCTGACTACCTACTGATTTTGTTATATATTTTGTTGACGACAATATCTATATTTGTAAGTAGTACCCTATAACCTATCTCCAACTTTTATTTTTTGTTGATGGATCCCTTTCACAACTTCTTATTTTTTATGGAACCCTTAAATATAATTGTAATAAAACCGAATTCAATCAGGTACTGGTAGTGCTGTTGTCATTTTAAGGATAAGAGACACATACAGACATATTCGAAATTTCCGATTTCCGATACGGGGCTTCAGTCAAGATTGTGTAGTTTAACTGCGTTCAATCAAACTACACTTCTAGAATATTAAAATCTCGAATATAAAACAAACAGTCCTTCCGCTCTGATCTTACACCAATTACAATCTAACCGCCAGCGGCCCTACTATCCAATTCGAAATCCGCAAATTTCGAGGATTTGTCTCTGTCACTCTTATGACGGCTTCGTTGGAATGACAGAGGGAATTACGTTCGCGGTAGTAAGCCTGGGCAGTCAAATCATATCTGCCGCCGCGAAGTCCCGTTTAAAACAATTCGATCAGTTCACCTTCACTGGACAGGTCGTCGACCGTAACGCGATACGGGCTGGCCCGGCGCCAGAATTTGCCAGCTTATCCAGACGATGACCGACGGGAAATGGTAATTAAAAGGACATTGCAAACGCCAATAGGTACATATGCAAATGTTGAGTCTGTGGCTTTGAGTAACGTTTGACGAAACAAATAATGGAACTGTGTAATGAGATTTTAAAAAGAATTATAGTCTGTTAAAAGCAATGGCATTTAAAGTACCTACAAAATTTACCCGGTAAGAGCAAGTAACTAAATGAGACCGATGTTGGAGCATTCCATGAAAACATCTACTTTTTGTCGCTTACGTGTCGCTATGGTAGCTACCCTAATAAAATATGCTAGCTGGTAGGAAACACTGTCAATCTTAAAGCCTTGATATGTTATTATTATACTGTAACTCGGCTTACTAATTGAATTTTTCAAAAGTATTGAAAAGACAGTGTCGCTTACGACACGTTTTCATGGAATGCTCCTGTTAAAAGTGTATGTTTGCTGTCGGTGAATGGATTTACAAAATGTGAAATGGGAGTAGGGAGCAGGGCCGGATTTAGAGGTTGAGAGGCTTCGGGGCAACAAAGGAGTGGAGCCCCCCTGTCCCCAATTATTTTCGGGAGGAATTGTAGGGAGGCACTACAGCGCCTCATCCCGGATCCGTGCCGAATCTCGTATCTCTCGGACTAGGTCGGTCACGTAGCCGCGCCAATATTAACCGACTACTAGACATTACAATATAATCATACATACATCTCTCTCCAGCAGCATCGCTCGGACTCGCGCATACCTACAGCGCCTCTTCCCGGATCCGTGCCGAATCTCGTATCTATCGGACTAGGTCGGTCACGTAGCCGCGCCAATATCAACCGACTACTAGACATTACAATATAATCATACATACATCCCTCTCCAGCAGCATCGCTCGGACTCGCGCATACAGTGCCTCTTCCCGGATCCGTGCCGAATCTCGTATCTCTCGGACTAGGTCGGTCACGTAGCCGGGCGAGTATTGACCGCCTACTAAACCTGGAAAATAATAAACGCACATTACTTATGTAACTAGAAATAGGAATGTTTCTTAAGATATATTTTTCAACAGGATTTTCGTTAGACCAGAGTGGAGTCTAACTTTGCAGATTATTGTCATTAACCAGTATAATTATTTAATGGGTATTCAATATAGCCTACCCTTGCATACACGATTGTAGTGTATATTCCTATAATAATTATAAAGTTTTTATAATTTATCACCTAATTCATGTATCACATATCGACAAATAAATTAAGCCATAAAAGATAATAGCATGAACAATATTTTTGCAATAATATAAGTAGGTAGGTATCGCCAGTCGTTACGTTTCGCCTAGATACTGATAAACCATGCTTTGTTTTTTAAGTGAGAAATATATAAAAGAATTCGTGGTAAACCCATAGGTATGGACTTCAGTCACAATAGTTTACCTAAACATATGATTACTTAAGAAGTTAAGATCAGGTTGGATAAGCGAAACAACGCGAGAACTGAAACTCTTCACACCTCTGAAATGATCATTCCAAGTATCCCAATTTAAAACAGTCCATTACTTTTTGCAATGATTCTTATAATTAGATTCTACATAGGAATCCCAGCCAAGTTTCTGTCCATTCTTACGCAACTGCATTATTAAACAGAAGCTATCTGCCTAGGTCACGAACAAAATGCACGCGAACATGCGATCGACTATCACATAAAAATTACTAAGATTTCTCTATGATTTTGGCTGCGTGGTCATACAACATATTTTGGATTCTATACTGAAATTTATCTAAACCTATTAAGAGGTTATACCCCGTACAAAGCGCGCTCACTAATAAATGATTTCTGATTGCCTAAAAATCAAATGTTCTTCCATTTGATTACAGCTTCCTATCTTCATACCAAGCTGTTTAATCATGAAATATTAACAGACAAAATGACGACTTAATTCACATTGTATCTCGCATTGTCGCTCTGAAAAAAGGTATAAGCAACTGTTAATCCCGAAGCAAAAATATTATTTAATAACACTAATTGAACATATAACTACAGCTGCCGCAAACTAACATCGACTTTCTCACGGATATGCTCAGTAGGAGATATAATTTGCACATAATCAAAACAGATAAAATACCAGTCATTACCCCCGACAGCTTAACACAGAATGTACGAGATTTAAATAAATAAAATAATTAGAGATTGGAGTAGCAATTTTTTAAAGTGCTTTTTGGTGTAATGGGCTCGATGATATTTCGTTACAGCAAAGTAATATGGCGCAATGTGAATGAAACTATTCCACTTTACTAATATGACACGAATTTGAACATGTAGAATAAGTCGAATCTGTAAATAATTTGTTTATGCCGATGATTCAGCCGTTTTTAACGAAAGCGATTACTCTAAAACATTGATACTACCTACACCCACACGATTGGCGCCTATTTCTTTGAAGCGTGGAGTTGTCCTAGTTTGGAGGTCGTCCTGATGAGGTTTCAAAGTGTCCGGGGAAAACTCTGGTACAGAAATGAGCTAACATGTGTAAAGGTAGTTTACATCATGTGCTACGTCTATTTAATGTATAATATCAATTTGAATAAGAAAGTTCTTTTTCATATTCTACAACTAAGTAGGTGGGTACTGTACGTAAAGGTAACCTAACCACGCACGGAGCAACACTTCGTGTGAAATACGTTTATTTATCATTTGTGATTATTCCCTATGTCTAATTACCAGATCGTATGTGCTTGGTCTTCCACAAACATAAAAAATGGGTAATATTTCGTAGTCGAATTTAAACTTTCATGACACAATAATATAATTAAACGGTTAAACTCACGTATATTCAGTTACTACGCGCGACAATTTTACTACTTTTGTTTCCAACAATTTATCACAGTCAAGTCAAATGTATAACGAAGCCACGCAACAAAGCAAACATTATTAGAGAACGCGTGTATCTGGATACCTTAATAGACATTACACCCATATACGTACCTAATATATATATGATATTTCAGTAGAACACGCATAAGTACGAGGTTACGGGAAACTTCGCGTGACATCGACCCTATTCTGCAAAGCACATACCATTTGTGTTCAACTAAATAGTTATTTGTTATACAAGGGTGCAAAGTTGTATTTTACCCGCGAGTATGAAATTGAGACACGAGCAAGCGAAAGGATTCTATAGTTGAACCACGAGCGCAGCGAGTGGTTCTAAAATAGAATCCTGAGCGCAGCGAGTGTTTTAACATACGAGAAGTAAAATACATTTGCACCCGTGTGTAACACAAAACTTTTCCCCTCACTATAGCGAGGAAACTCAAAAAAGGTAATTATTTGTTCATATTACAATCATCATCGGGTTAGTGATAATAATTTTCCAAATGCATCATGTATTTAATGCAAGATTTTGTCGCAGTAAACTTACCACGAAAAAGTAAACGCAGCACGATTTTAACACATTCCTGTAGTTGCACACCAACGCCAATGCATTATTAAATCATTCTCATTCATTATTTTTACAAAATTATAACAGAACACCCTGAAAGTTGTTTAGTTTACTATTTTTATGCGTGTTCGAGTCGGTAAATAAAGATTATAACCTATAATATTCTTTGACAATGTTGACGTTGACATTTTCTGCGTTTTGTGATTGCATCTAGTCATCTTATCATCATTCACTAAAACAATTGTTACTTATGGAATTTTAGGATTTACATGTTAAAATCATCATATTATACACGGTGGAATTTAATCGGTGAACAGGAACCCATTTTTCTAATTCAGTAATCGATGGCGGTCACGTTTATGTATTACTTAAGTGGAACCAAGTTTTTTTTAGCATAATTTTTTATAATGTTAAAATAAAAATTTATTTTCACCCTACTATTGGTTTAGTCTGAAAAGTTTAATGCTCCTTTTCAAACTATCAGCCATATAGAAACTTAAAACATAAATGAGCAATAACCACTCACATGCTTTAATTTTTGCGATAGACTCTATTCCTATGTAAAATAAGAGCGATGCATGGCTGATAGTTTGAAAAGAGGTATTAAACTTTTCAGACTAAACCATTAGTAGGGTGACAATCAAATTCAATTAAAGTTTAATTTCAACATAAAAATTTGTTATGCTAAAAAAAAACTTGGTTCCACTTAAGTACTACATAAACGTGACCGCCATCGATTACTGAATTAGAAAAATGGGTTCCTGTTCACCGATTAAATTCCACCGTGTATAAAGGTTTGTATTTTACACTAAATTCTCAAACAAATTATTTAATTATCATTAATATGGAACAATTTCCATGAGCATTTTACGTTTTATTATTCGAAAACCTAGGTCATTACTTTGCCACACAAGTGAATAATATGCGTTTTTACACGTTCGTATTAAAGGATAAACGAGCACTTTACGAGCTAGTGAGGGGAAAAATCTATTTTCTCGACACGCTTGTCTACCTACACAAATATTTGGCAGCCAAGAAGTAACTACGTATTGTAGAAGTATAACGGAACCATAACCATACAGACAGCATACCAAGATTAAGACTAAAGGTTAAGATTAAGACTAGTGGGTCCATAAAACGTTGTAAAATGAGATCCGTCGCCAAAAAAGATTGAGAATCTCTGATGTCGGTGCCATATTGAGATTGACAATTTAATTGTTATCTCAGGAGAGTATTGTAACTTGAAAAACAGTGAGTAAACTGTAGTTTGATCTAATTTTTTCGTAGTCGTTAAGTGAGTTACCCTGCGATTATTACCTTAAGCTACAGGTTGATCAATCGGGTATGTGGAAGGAAATCAAAAACTAACACAGATATTTGTTCTCCTTAGAACCATGGCGTAGAATTAAATTATTTAAATAATGTACAGGGTGCTCGCGAGGAAACCGAAAGATTTTAATGCTGAATTCCTGAGCATATTTGGAGTATTTAATGTTACATAAAATTTCCCGGATTCGGCTTGGTTCCAGAGATAATTAACCTTATTTCGAAAAAAGATTTTCGACGTAACTCGTATAAAACTTCTTTTTGATTACAATGCTACCACAATGTGTTCAAATATTACCACACCTTTTTCCTGACAATCAAAAAATAAGTATAGACTTGACGAAAAAAACTGTCCCAAAAAACATTAAAAAAAATAATTTTAACAAATTGTTGTTGTGATAAAAAGTTGGAAATGTTAAAAAGTATTCAAAATGTCTAAAAAAAATATATATTTTTTTTTGTGGAATTCGACATTAGGTCTCATAATATTTTTTGTTTATTTTTATGTCTAGAATCCATAGTTAAAATCTTGCGGTTTCCTCGTGAGCACCCTGTATATAAATAGTTTAATATTATACATACAGTCATGATCTATAAGGCCATACGGGGGCGACAGTTAACACATAAAAAGCTACCCATAAACCATAAATAATAGTAACACTAAATTAGCCCTGGCTACCCTAAGAATACTTTTTATTCGGCGCCATTCCTCAGCGTAGCCTATGTGATTTACGAGTCACGAGGGAAATTTGGTTCTACAACACAAAATTAATGACTATCAAGGTAATAAAACCTTCCAAAATTTAATCCACTTATATACTACTGCTTAGGTTAGACTTATTAGGTAGGAACCTATCTGATCTATTGCAAGTAAATATAGTCACAGATAGGCATTGGTTTCACCGGCTATCGGTTATAAACACGAACAAAAGATACCCATACTCCCGACTCCCGTGTCCAGCTACCATACTCACATACCGTAAGATGGGGCTATTTGAGATCCACGGGGCTATTTGGTACTAAGGAGAAAACAGCATTTAAGCCCGATTTATTTTTAGTATTGAATATTATGAAAATACGTGGTTCCAAGTATAAGATATTTGTTCCAAATCTTACGATACGAACATTTATATGGGTCTAACACCTTTAATTTCGATGTTACCAAATAGCCCCTTGGGTCTCAAATAGCCCCATCTTACGGTACTGAGTTATACTGCGGAAAAACCACGGAATAAACAAATGGGCATAGCGAAACTATAAGGGTTCCTAATAGTTTACTACGGAACCCTACAGACGGAACCTGCAAAAACCTAAGATAGTTGGCTACTTCGTTTGAAATTAAATATTCAACGGCATTCAAAAACACTACAATGGTACAAAAGCAGAAAGCATAACGGAAAATGTTAAATTAAAGTTGTACATCTCCTTCCGGTTTATTTGGTACTAATACATAAGCACTTGTCAATAGTGACCGTAATTTCAAAATCAACTCCTAAATTACATTCTGGTGGCACTAATTTATTTGGGTATCGTGATTTATGAGAGAAGCGGTAAGGTTGAGTTTAGTCTATCGACTAGCTAGGGTTTCCCAAAGTCTATCGAGTCAAATTCGGTAAAATCTAACGATAAATATTATAACATAACCCAGGGCCATGTCAACGTATTTACCACCTCATTTCTATACTTAGTCAGCCTACGTAGGTAGCCTAGTTGGTAGTGACCCTGCCTAAGAAGTAAAGAAATAACATTGAAAATCGGTTAACGGTTCTCCGAAATATCGAGTAACATATACAGAGTGATTGGTATTATGTTTTATTAGATTGTTTACACGTTACTTTAATAAGATAAAAAAAATAGTACGTTTATCCCTTAACTTGGTAAAAAATTTGCAATTCATTTTAATTTTTGGATATTTTGTCCAAATACACCAAAAAATTAATTAAATCAAAATAGTCAGACTTCGTCAAAGAGAACAATGGCTTAAATGGTTCTAAATGGTCTATACTTACTTCACCTTAAAGCTTTGCATCGGTCTTACAATAACCCTGCATACAAAAAAAAAAGGAGAATTGAGAGAAGGAGGAGGCTCCTTTTTTGAAGTCGGTTAAAAACACGAGAGCGTCGCTTGACTCGGGAATACCCTAATAGTGGTTCGGGATTCCAAATGTGTTTGAAGGATTCATCTCATTTAGCAACAAATTGTTTCGTCTGGACTAGAATCCAGTTCGTTATCAACCCAGGTGTTGTTTACATTCACCGCCCACATACCGAATACCTATTAAATTAATCTAACTTAGTAGGTAGACTGGCTTTCTACTTGATATCCGAGAAAATAATATACAAGTACCTACCTAGTTCAGTTGTAATGAGTTACGCGATCGCGGCAAAATCGCGACGCACTCGCGGCGAATCGGTTACGGGCACGCGACGAACACGCCGCGCATACGCTTCGCTTTCAAATCGCTTGTAAATCGCAAGTGTGATAAGGCCCTAAATGGCACACCGCTTGCGTGCCGTGCACGTGCGCGTGACCAGCAAGCGGTGTGCCTGTGCGGTGGCTTGGCCTTAAGTACAGTAAGCTGCACAAAAAAGGTACCACGTTTCGACACTCAGTAGGAAGGTAATAAAGTCAAGGAATGGTGAACCAAGCCTGCTACCGCAAACACTGAAGTTCATAAATTTCGGGGATTTGTCTCTGTCACTCCAACGAAGACTTCATAAGAGTGACAAAGAAAAATCCCCGAAATTTGCGGATGTCGTAGTTCGCGGTAGGGCCGCTGATTTTTTGTTAACTGTACCTGCCTACTGCATACATACAGAGTTTCTATGCAGGAGGGCTCCTGTTTGTCTGC
>JALPQI010013345.1:0-31270 GCA_025490895.1 Thaumatotibia leucotreta | reverse complement strand
TAGAATCGCTCTCCGAAGCTGAGTTGTCTATTTTATTCCCTGAAAACGATTAAATAAGTAAATTTTAATATTGTATTCAATAATATTAAATTACATTCCATACGAATTACATCCACATTTTCATACCTGGGGAAATCACAGAATCATCCATTAGCACGAATGTAATGAGGACGGTCAAAATATCTACGAATTGAACTGGTAGTGCTTATAATTTATATTACTATTCTATATATCCAAACGAAAGCAACTGCGATGGTAAATTTTGAACACAACTTCGAGGAAAATTATTCAATTGCACTTAAAAACACATGAAAACTGTCGTTGTAGGCAGCCACCCATTTAAGCACGGTGTTTTTCTTCAACATACAAGCTCAGCATCAATTTCCACCAATAATATCTATCGAAAACATTTACGATTTACGCTTTTAATTACGTCATTGGTCGAAGCATCGAAATGAGCCCACGTGACATAACTTGAAAAGATTCCCACTAATCACAAGAGGGTAAAATAGCCACAGACAACATTCAGCACCTTTTTGGGATAGTAAGGAGCTCAATCGTAATTTTGTATTATTATATCGGTTTTTACAAAATGATATCATACCTAATGTGAACGACAAAAAATCGCCAAGTCCAACACATAGAAGTATGTTAACTTGTTTTTACAAAATCATGAGTGAAAAGAAGGGCATTTTAAATATATATAAGTTATGCTAATACACCGCTCCTATTTATGTTTTCTCTAGCTTAAACAAGTCGCGCCACATGCTGTGAACAAATAAAAACTATTAAAGTTACGGAAAAGCAGTGCTATTTATATTACTATTGCTTGGTCGTATCTCAACAGAAAAATGTTAGTTGCAAAGCATTGGCTCGACTACCCAAACAAGAAAATTGACACACCTTCTTTTAACAATAACCCAATTGATGTTCTATTCCGAAAACAGGTTTTTTACTACGGATATCATTTTCATTTCTATCACTCATGCATTTAAGTACGTGAGTACCTAAGCATAAGTGCGAAGTTTTAACAAACTAGGTACATAATTTATTTTGGGCGAATACTTCAAGCCTTCTCGTGTATCAACTGGCCAAGATGCAGAATATATGCCTAATTAACATAAAACAAGATAGAATCGTTGACTTATCATACCAGAAAAACGAATTTTAACTGAATTAAATAATTCACCAACTTGGCTTTTACACTACAGTGCCCTCTGTCAAAATCAGCTGTTCGTACCTTTTTTTAATCTGTGGAATCTGATTTTTCGAATACGAATTTTAATAAGATTAAGTTGCAGAAATTCATGATATAACTTTGGAAATAATTTGTAAAAAGTTCTAGAAAAAAAGAAGACGGAAGCGCTACATTGACAGCAAGATTGCCGTCCTTTTAAGACACATTGTTAAAGTATTGATAGAAAAATGATATAATTCAGAAAGAAATGTAAGTTTGAATGACTTTAATGTACATTTCCGTCATATACTTACGAAACTAAATCATTATTTTAATCAAAATCCCAAGGAATAACACGAGACAGGATTAGGAATTGGCGAAGAAATATTGCAATTACTGGCAACTCTGGCACGAACGCAACCTCTTTGCAGCAACACTGAATTAAAAAACATACAATTATAAAAAAAAAGTGACACACACGCCATAATGTAAATTGCTTCTGGATTTGGCGTTTGAGTTAAAAAATTACAATTTTGTGATTAATAGTTGCTATTTTAATGGATAAATACGGCATCTAAAATGTCCCACGTTAATATTGGTAAGATAAACGTTTATATCTTTGGTTTTCATGCAATGATCTTCCAGGATATAATTTAGGTTGTATCAAAGGAATCGAAGCTATTTCATTATTATCCTTTGATATTATAATTTAAAATACTCTTGTTGACATTATTGCAACAAAGTATCACGATAAAACACAAAAAGTGCGGTGAATCTTTTGATCGCAAAACGGTCGATGTGTCGTCGCCATAGTTGAGTCTTCTTACGGTTTACGAAGTCATTGGTTCGGGGTTGTGTACGTACTGTTCCGTAGGGAAGGGTGTATGAATATCTGTCATCTTTAAATGGGTTTGTTCAATGTTTGGTGCAAATTAAACATTTGTTTCTGTTCATTACTATTAAAACAGTGACTGAAGTGGTTCACGTAATTAATTTGCTTACTGAAGTTTTGATTGATTGTAAACAAATTGTATAAGAAAATTTACGTTTGATTACATCTTCGTTTTTAGTGTAAAAATGTTTTGTTTTGAAGACTATACTATTTGTATCAGTCTGCTGTGTGTTATGTCTGTGCTTAATGCAGTATATTTTTTCCAGGATAAGGGTTACTGCAATGGCTCAATATTACCAGATAGTTGGACAAGCTGGGCGCGCAACACTTACTCTTGAAGACTTACAAAGATATTGCCCTAACATTTGTTTGGTTAATCAAGATGACCAGCAGTATTCTCAACAACAGGTAGGTTACATATTGCTAGTACACCATATTCAATATTTGCTAACTTGAACTTCTTATTGATATGAAATGATTGAATTATACCTTTAGATTCTCATGCATAGTTCTTTTAAAAAAAATCTGCCCAAAAAATCTAAACTTACCACTTATAATTTTGTACTAAATCCATGATAGGATTGTTTCGAAATTCCATTCTGCAAGAGAAGTGATTTGACGAAGCATGAACCCTGAGACCGAAATAACACTAACTGTAACTACATGTTACCTACTTTCATGTGCCGGAATATGGATCCATGTATTATAAAACTATTAGAAAATTATTCACAGCACACAAGTGGTTAAATAATATGAAAATATATTATGATATCATCATATTTATTAATATATCACATTTACATACCTATAACACATGTAACAATTTTTATAAGTTCTCATACTAACATACTAAAAAATCTGTGAGTATGTAGGTTTGTCCTCTACTGTTTTTATTGAATAAAACATCTATGTTCAATAACATTGTATTTTACAATAATTAAGATACATTGGGTAGGCAACTCAGGAAGAGCGGCTTATAATTGCTAATATGTATGAGGAAGCATTCACCTTTATTTCCTCTATTCATTTTTCTTCAAATTATTATCATAGGGTCTTGTTTAGTGTTCACAACTAATTTGTCATTTGCTATATTTGAAAATACCCTGCTTTTCGAAAGTGTCCTACTCCTTTAATACAAATTTATTGTAAGCGGATTTCTTGCTTTCAATGTTATGGTAGTCATTAAAATGATTTTTGATTCATGATCAGCTGTTGACATTTTTTCTTAGTTAATTTATTATTTGTAAATCAGGCAGGCAGTTAAAAAACTGACTGACATATGCCCAACTTATCTCAATCAAAGTAATCTTTTTTTCTAGTTAGGTATTTTTTGCTGCATTATTAATATATTTGACCTGTAAAGGTGGTGGTCCAGCCGGCAGATCAGCCTAATGATATCATAGTAAGCGAAGGAGTCCAGCCCCAACTAGTCGTGGGAGATGGTGGGCTGCAATACCAGCAGCAGTACATCATCCGCCATGAGCCGCCGCCACCGCCTCCCCCCCAGGACTTCCAGCAGCAACAACAGCAGCAGCAACAGCATCAGCAGCAACTGCATAGACAAGTAAGCTTAGACATTAACCCCTTTATTCATAAACGTTTGTTAACTTAACAAGCCGCTAAGTATTGTTTGTCCCTTTTGCTCTTATGGACCCATTGTTAAGACCGAAAGGGACAAACAATTATTAGCGGCTTGTTAAGTTAGCAGACGTTTATGAATAGGGCTGCCAACCGTCCCGCTATATGCGGGACGTCCCGTTTCTGGGGCCTCAAAGTATGGGTCCCGCAAAGAGTACGCGGATTGTCCCGTTTTTCAGGGAACACTAAACAATAATAATATCGAAATTACTGAGCTTAATATTTGGCAATAATTACAGAAAATAATTCCTTATGTATACCTATAGTTTACAGGAATATCTGTAAAAAGTGTACCTATAGTATTTTTTTTACATTTACTGCTACGGAACCCTTTGTACGCGAGTCCGACTCGCGGTTGGTCGGTTTTTATCACTTGATACACTTTTTCATGCATTCGCGTCCATGCGTCCCGCATGTTATAGTCATGTCCCGCAATTCATTCGCGAATGTACCGCATATTTGTGAACTATGGTTGGCAGCCCTATTTATGAATAAGGGGATTACATATTACTCGTCATTTTGTTATAGAAGTGAGTTGATTATACTGGTGACATGTGGATAATCGGATTGTGAGTAAGAAACTATAGTAGTAAAAAGCTCACATTTTGTGCCCAGTTATCTATCAAATTTAAAATTTCCTTTCAAAATCTGTTTTGTTCATATTTTTAATAACAAGAGGCAAAATGACTCTTACGGCCTGTTTCCCAATCTCCAGTTAAAGCTACTGGTCAGATAAAACATAACACTATCTCTTTCTTTCACCTGGAAGAATAAAGAGAGTGTGTTATTTTTATCTGACAGATAGCTTGAAAAACAGGCCCTTACTCTCTTTAGTTCCCTTACTTGTTGGTTGCTCATTGACTCCATTTGCTTGTAGCATCTCATAATTATGTTTTATTTTAATTTTTTTTCAATCATCATTGAGAACCAACAATGGATTTTTGGAAGAGATCTTATTAGTGTGAATTTTACATGAAGGCTGTAAATGTAAATATTCCTAAAACAAAGTTGGACATAATTTAGAATTGATCAAAATAAAAACATTGATATTGGTGATATTGGTCTAATTATAATATTTTAATGGTGATATTACTATTGGCATTAATTTTAGTGTGTTGATTGGATTTTTCAATGCTTCTCAAGCTACTTCTATTGTTTCTTTACTAACTGTAGCATGCAACATCATTTGTCAAAATTTTTATCATAGGTATCTTTAATCAATCTAATATTTCTATCTCTGTTCATCTAAATTACAACAATGACTTATGTCTATTCAGTAGAATCTTTATCAAGAATGTATACTATTCCTGATAAAGATTTATTAGTAAGTTTATATAAGGTAAATGTTATGTAAGTTGTGTGTTTATATACAATTTATTTGTAGGTTTACTACACATCTGATTTACCAGTGGATGCTCAGGTTGTCTTGCAACAGGCTCAGCAAATCATTGATGCATCTATGATGCAACAATCCTCTCCACAACATCCGCAACATGTATGTTGTCTAGATAATTGCATATCATAGTACACATATACTATAAGACTTATACCCCTTGTAGACTCAGTGCAACTCTAGATAGACCCAGCTTAGCATGATACTGTGATCTTCTGTTATTGTGGTTCACACTTAACATGCCTTTGTTTCGAAATTAAGTTCAGTTGGTTGCTTTTAATATTTTTGTTGTCATTTTTTGCAAGAAGTTGGAATAAATAACAAAGACTTGGTAACCATAAAAACTACCTACATACTGTATGGTTTTTCACATTACCTAACTTATCCTGTTTTTCCTACAACTTCACCTTATTAGCTTATTTCTAACTAGTTGATGTCTCATTTCCCAAAGGTATATTAACACTTATAATATTGAGTTCTACAATTCTTATTTCCCTGTACATAATTGAAATTAAACAATTTTTAAAGTCTCTGTCTAATCTTTGAATTTTGTGAAAATTACAGACTGTTAGATGACACCTTTGCCAAACCGTCGGTTAAAACTTTCGCAAAAGATAACACGTAAAATACTAACCATAAAAATCCATTGAAAAAATATGCTTCTGAACTAATCCTGCCACTAATATACATAAGTATTCAATGTATTGGTTGGTATAACAAAAACATATATAATCTTTTTTAAATTAATAGGAAGACATTTTTAATTTAGTAGAATCATAATTTCATAGTGATTTCTGCCCTTACCTTTGGTTAAATAGGTTTTTTTTGTTATATTTTTGTTCATACATTAATTACAGTTAGATTAGATACCTACTTATGTTACAGTTATGTAGTAAGTGATTGTATAAAATTGCAATAATTGCTATGTTGAAAACATGTATAACATTAAGGGTGGATTTCATTAAAATGCTTTGGTTATTTATTTGGGTCAATCAACTTTTTCGTTGTTATAACTGTCACGTCATCCGAGGGACTAAAGTTGTATAGTTTGCTAGAAGAAATAAACTTTTTAAGGGTGAACAATAGAACAATCAATTCATTATAGCAACAAGAAAAAGGTGATTGACCTTATTTAATTGAAACTCCGTATTGCAATGATCTAATGATGATAACTCACTTCGTTGTGTCGTTACATTATGTGTAGGTAATAGCATTGAAGACAAATTTTCTCTTCTCGTTCTATTCAATATTATTGTGCATTTTTTATTGAAACCACCTTATTTCATTTAGTTAAAACTCGTATTTTTATAAAATAATTGTAAACATTCTGAGTATAGCTTAACTATCCAAAATGCAACCGGTTTGTAAACTAATTAAACATTTTAAGACCGATAAAAAAATACGAGCCTACGGAATGCTTTTGCTTCTCTATGGTGTCTTGTGTACAGATATTGCCGTAGAATAGTAAAAAGTCCTTAACATAGATTTCTAGTGATTCAAAATATTCTGAATTTATTTAATATTTTATAAAATAGGGCACGTCGAGATAGGTCTACAATTCTACAATACCACGCGCGCGCGGGTGACACTTTTGACTTGATATTACGTACAAAAGTGATGGGCAATAGACATATATCAATCATGAATATCATGATATCTACTCATAAAAATACACTTGATGATGAGACAATATCAAAGAATTCTTGAACACCACAAGTTTTTCTTTGATGTGCTCTTTCTTGTTCTGGCTCTGAATAGGTCGAATTTCCAATTCTGATGCTTAACAAAATATTCTGTCTTGTAAACAAGTAAGCCTAGAACTATCTATACTTGATGTTTTCTTTTTTCTTTTTATGTTGTATGCTTGGTTTCGCATTGACATAGCTTGATAATTACTTAGATTAAAATGTGCTAACTCATTGGAAAAATTGGAATGTAATGTAATGTATCTAATACCTTTTATTTTTGATTGTATAATATTTTAGGTTTCAACTAACACTTCGGCGGGCACAATTCATCTCGTATGCAGGATGATCACTTCAAGTGGGTCAGTAGGGAGAAACCTAAAACGATAACCGATAGGGAAACTTGTTCTTGCGTTTTTTAATTTATCCCCACTGTCGCATTTGGATTGATCATCCTGTATATCTCATTGTTGGGCTTATGTTTACACCAACTACAATGCTTTCACATTAATATGTACAGTCGCCATCAGATATATCGGAGCGGTCAGGGTGCCCACAAATATCTGAGCATGCCTTTATTGCCATGCCTTTAGAGTGCATGTTCAGATATTTCTAAGCGCTGGCCGCTCAGATATATCTGATGCCGACTTGACAAACGATAACGGGTCGATTCCAAAAAAATTGTACATAGATTAAGGCCTTTAATGAAAACAAAATTTAACGTCATAATTTTTGTCTTACGAAGTAAAATTTTGTGTTACAACTTTTTCTCTCAGCGATCAATAATACGCGCCTACATTGTTTAAATATGACGCCTTTTTCTACTGCCAAAGGTTGTTATTAGTATGACTAACTATAATTAGTATGACTAACTTTCGTAACAGAATTGACGCGATTGTGATTTTTGTTTTGATTATGGCGTCAACTTTTTTGCAATCGGCCCCAACACAGTTACTTAGATTTAAATATAATGGGAAAAAATAATCTGATAGTAATGACTTCTGGCTCATTACATTAAATTTGTTTGTGGAATTTGGATTCTTGATTACAAATTCCGCATACGAATGTAATCGTAAGGAGTAATCGGATTTAATTTTGCCCAAAACTGTTCACCACTAACATTTGTGACCCATATTACAATGTGCATACAGTGCATGAATGGTCAGTTAACTGTGTTGACGATGGTATTTTTGCATTTACTTATCAGAAAAACTGTTCAAAAGTTAAGGTTGTTTCGGTTAAGTATTGAGATTTAATGCACCAAAAGGTATCGACATGAAGTGAACAAAAGATGTAAATTCAATGCCAATAAAAGTGACAGACCTATTATTTAGGTGATGATTGCTTTTCTGAAAGAATTAACTCGCCCGCAAAGAAAAACTCTATTCAGATTTCGTTGCTCGTTCATCGCCGTTGTAGCAGTGCCACTAGAGATAGATTTGGTAGGCACTGATTTTTTATTGTGAATGGAGTACTTTACCTGGTAATAAGCTTACTATTTGGAGCATTCCATGAAAACGTATCGTAAGCGACACTGTCTTTTCAATACTTTTGAAAAATTAAATTAGCAAGCTGAATTACGGTATCATAATACGGTATGATACCTAACATATCTTGGCTTTAAGATTGACAGTGTTTCCTAGCTAGCATATTTTATTAGGGTAGCTACCAAAGCGACACGTAAGCGACAAAAAGTAGATGTTTTCACGGATTGCTCCATTACCACGTTACTTTTAATTTACATGTTTTTGTTCATAATTTTGCTTTGTATTACCCATAATTTCTGTAAAATGTGTGGGTGTCAAAAACTAAGTTAAACAATGTTCATCTGTGTAACTTATAGGAATATTCTGAAAATTATTCTCTGACAGTTACTGGGTATAAATAATTAATTCGTTACTGACATGAATTAAAGATACGAATGCTTTCTATCTGACATAATTATAAATGCAAGGATGCTTCACTGCTGAAAGCATATCACAATTACAACGATGTTTGTTGAAATCGCGAAACGTCTGGTTGACGTAAATAAACACTGTAGATCTGGTGACTTCCTCGCACAACGCATCAGGTTTGCGATACAGCGAGGAAATGCCGCCAGCGTCCTCGTCACAATGCCACAAGGGTCCATTAGATATAGGTTAGGTTAGTTAGGTTGATTAGATTTATTTTATGTATAAATTGTACAGTTTTGAAATATTCCCCAGTTCATAATTGAATTTATATTTCACAAAACACCCTCCTATTTTCAATCTCGATAAACACTGTCATCAGACTAAGTACCAGGAGTGTAGAAGTATAAGGAGTTATATTTACAGCTGGTGAGTCCCGCCCACGTGCTGTCTCAGCCCACGGTGATACACCCGGCTCAGCCGCCGCCGCCGCAGCCCCCGCCCCCGCCCCCGCCACAGCACGCCCCGCAGCCGGTAAACTAAAAGATATTGCGTTGGATTTATGTCTTCCTAGTACTTTTAAATCGCCGCGGCTAGCTCACTTACAAGGTAAGCGGAATGCCTACTGAAAATAATCGTTGAGCCATCTGATGATGTTATTGAGTTTGTATATCTAACAATAAGTTAAGTTTAGTCTACTTGTCATCTCGTGATATCAAGTTCTTCACGCCATGCACCGAAATACACCCGTCGAATTAAGGGACATTCATAATATTCATATATTATTATGACTATTATGAGTAGTAGTACTGACAAAAACGATATCACGGTCCCTTTATTGGTTAATTAAATTCTTATGTTAGGTACTCATTCATGGAACAGAACTTAAAGACCACTTACTACTCGTAAAAGTTTGTAGAAAATTTATTCCTGCTAAATCCCAGAGTTCCCATTTTCCCATTTTGTTATCAAGTTTTTGAATGATACAAAATTCAATTATTAATTGTTTATTCCTAGATTGTGGACTTTGTCAATAATTTATGCGTAATATAATCATCAAAAATATTGATAATCATACAAAATAATGATAACAAAATAGGAAAATTAATCAAATATTTTGTTTTTTTTGAGAACTGCTCTAATTTTGATTATACAGGGTGTTCCACGAGCCACTGAAAATCTTGTACGGGGTGATTTAGTAGGCTATACTGAACAACTTTTAATATGGGGCCAATCACGAGATCTAAAAAAAAATTGTCTTTTTCATAAATTTTGACCGATTGATCACGACATTTTATCGTCGTTGAGATTGCCAATTCCGTTATGTGTAAATTTCAAATTTGACAAAAGAAGACTGTAAACATATGTCATTTGGATTGATTTTTCAGTTCCTGAAATTGTGCACATAACGGAATTGGCAATCTCAACGACGTTATATGAAAAAGGCAATTTTTTTTGAGATTTCTGGGTTAGCTCCATAGTAAAAGTTATTCAGTTTAACCTACCAAACACCCAGTTCAAGGGTTTCAGTGGCTCGTGGAACACCCTGTATAAAAAATACAATTAATTTTGTAGCTATAGCTGTAGCTCAAATTGAAATCGTAAACAATTCGTAACAGCCCCAACAACAAATGCCGCGGGCGGCCACGCAGCAATCCCAACTAATGCAGCAACTGCAACAACACCAGCACAACATCCACATGCAGCAATTGCAGCAACAGCAACAGCAATTGCAGCAACATTTGCAACAGCAGCACCAGCATATACCGCAGCAGCAAATACAGCATCAGCAAGTTGTGATGCACGCGGCGTATATTAATCAAGCTGTGAGTTGAAGTCTTTCGTGTGGCATAATAGTTCTGTTGTATTAGTATGTACAGACACATCATCAGTCTCTTTCGGTCCACTGCTGGGCGTAGGTCTCTGCTATTAAATATGCGTATTGACGTATTAGGAGGTAAATACCCATAGTCGCCACGCTGGGCAAGCGGGTTGGCGATCGCAGTAGTGTGTCCACTATGTAGCTTTCCATTAGTTATTATTAGCTGTTGTCAGCCTCCGTCAGCGACTAAGTCGATTAGTGTAAGATGTCCCAAGATACTTATTTATCTTATTATCAATTTTCATGAACGAATGCTCGAGATAAAACTGTTTCCAACATAATCAGCCCCGTCGTTTTTGAACAACTACGGAACCGTACACTCAGCAGGGCCCGACATAATCTTGGCCGGTTTTTTATCACTTTAAGAAGTAGTGAAACAAAAAGTAGAGATGTCAGTTACAAACGATTTAACCACATTTTTATACAGGGCACACCAACCCGTCAAGCGCCACCCAAGCTCCTAAACCAAGCACTAAGCAGCCCGGGTTCAGTGACGCTAGTGCGGACCCCGGTGCGGACCGTACGGCCGCGACGGCCCGCCGTACGGCCGCCCATGCCCGGCCAGATGCAAGCTCGCCTACTGAACCCGCAGCACCAACAGGTCAGTTCCAAGCTCCTGAACCAAGCACTAAGCAGCCCGGGTTCAGTGACGCTAGTTCGAACCCCGGTGCGGACCGTGCGGCCGCCCATGCCCGGCCAGATGCAAGCTCGCCTACTGAACTCGCAGCACCAACAGGTCAGTTCCAACCTCCTGAACCAAGCACTAAGCAGCCCAGGTTCAGTGACGCTAGTGCGGACCGTGCGGCCGCCCATGCCCGGCCAGATGCAAGCTCGCCTACTGAACCCGCAGCACCAACAGGTCAATTCCAAGCTCCTGAACCAAGCACTAAGCAGCTCGGGTTCAGTGACGCTAGTGCGGACCGTGCGGCCGCCCATGCCCGGCCAGATGCAAGCTCGCCTACTGAACCCGCAGCACCAACAGGTCAGTTCCAAGCTCCTGAACCAAGCACTAAGCAGCTCGGGTTCAGTGACGCTAGTGCGGACCGTGCGGCCGCCCATGCCCGGCCAGATGCAAGCTCGCCTACTGAACCCGCAGCACCAACAGGTCAGTTCCAAGCTCCTGAACCAAGCACTAAGCAGCTCGGGTTCAGTGACGCTAGTGCGGACCGTGCGGCCGCCCATGCCCGGCCAGATGCAAGCTCGCCTACTGAACCCGCAGCACCAACAGGTCAGTTCTAAGCTCCTGAACCAAGCACTAAGCAGCCCGGGTTCGGTGACGCTAGTTCGAACCCCGGTGCGGACCGTGCGGCCGCCCATGCCCGGCCAGATGCAAGCTCGCCTACTGAACCCGCAGCACCAACAGGTCAGTTCCAAGCTCCTTAACCAAGCACTAAGCAGCCCGGGTTCAGTGACCCTAGTGCGGACCGTGCAGCCGCCCATGCCCGGCCAGATGCAAGCTCGCCTACTGAACCCGCAGCACCAACAGGTCAGTTCCAAGCTCCTGAACCAAGCACTAAGCAGCCCGGGTTCAGTGACGCTAGTGCGGACCGTGGGGCCGCCCATGCCTGGCCAGATGCAAGCTCGCCTACTGAACCCGCAGCACCAACAGGTCAGTTCCAAGCTCCTGAACCAAGCACTAAGCAGCCCGGGTTCAGTGACGCTAGTTCGAACCCCGGTGCGGACCGTACGGCCGCCCATGCCCGGCCAGATGCAAGCTCGCCTACTGAACCCGCAGCACCAACAGGTCAGTTCCAAGCTCCTGAACCAAGCACTAAGCCGCTCGGGCTCGGTGACGTTAGTGCGGACCGTGCGGCCGCCCATGCCCGGCCAGATGCAAGCTCGCCTACTGAACCCGCAGCACCAACAGGTCAGTTCCAAGCTCCTGAACCAAGCACTAAGCAGCCCGGGTTCAGTGACGCTAGTGCGGACCGTGGGGCCGCCCATGCCTGGCCAGATGCAAGCTCGCCTACTGAACCCGCAGCACCAACAGGTCAGTTCCAAGCTCCTGAACCAAGCACTAAGCAGCCCGGGTTCAGTGACGCTAGTTCGAACCCCGGTGCGGACCGTACGGCCGCCCATGCCCGGCCAGATGCAAGCTCGCCTACTGAACCCGCAGCACCAACAGGTCAGTTCCAAGCTCCTGAACCAAGCACTAAGCCGCTCGGGCTCGGTGACGTTAGTGCGGACCGTGCGGCCGCCCATGCCCGGCCAGATGCAAGCTCGCCTACTGAACCCGCAGCACCAACAGGTCAGTTCCAAGCTCCTGAACCAAGCACTAAGCAGCCCGGGTTCAGTGACGCTAGTGCGGACCGTGCGGCCGCCCATGCCCGGCCAGATGCAAGCTCGCCTACTGAACCCGCAGCACCAACAGGTCAGTTCCAAGCTCCTGAACCAAGCACTAAGCAGTCCGGGTTCAGTGACGCTAGTGCGGACCGTGCGGCCGCCCATGCCCGGCCAGATGCAAGCTCGCCTACTGAACCCGCAGCACCAACAGGTCAGTTCCAAGCTCCTGAACCAAGCATTAAGCAGCCCGGGTTCAGTGACGCTAGTGCGGACCGTGCGGCCGCCCATGCCCGGCCAGATGCGAGCTCGCCTACTGAACCCGCAGCACCAACAGGTCAGTTCCAAGCTCCTGAACCAAGCACTAAGCAGTCCGGGTTCAGTGACGCTAGTGCGGACCGTGCGGCCGCCCATGCCCGGCCAGATGCAAGCTCGCCTACTGAACCCGCAGCACCAACAGGTCAGTTCCAAGCTCCTGAACCAAGCATTAAGCAGCCCGGGTTCAGTGACGCTAGTGCGGACCGTGCGGCCGCCCATGCCCGGCCAGATGCGAGCTCGCCTACTGAACCCGCAGCACCAACAGGTCAGTTCCAAGCTCCTGAACCAAGCACTAAGCAGCCCGGGTTCCGTGACGCTAGTGCGGACCGTGCGGCCGCCCATGCCCGGCCAGATGCAAGCTCGCCTACTTAACCCGCAACACGAACAGGTCAGTTTCAGCTGACTTTTGCGGCAAAACAAGATATCGATATCTTTTGTTTATTTGCGAAAATTTCGGCGTCTGGTTGCACACTCACTAGGGCTTCTAATACCGGTATTTTTTGCGCAATACCGGGATCCCGGCACATACAAAAAATATCGGTATTGAAAGCCCTAACACTCCAAGCTCTTATAGAGCATTGAGTGACTTAACACTCTCTGAGATTGGTGCGGAATTTTCTAATAAGTAATGGACCCCGAAATCTTATGGACATGCTATTTAAATTTTCAAAAATCTTGAATACTAATTCAAACGCTTTAAACATCTATTTGAGTAAAATTGTCTCAAGCGCCCAACAAATAGCTGGCATATTATAGTCCCTTCTTTATACTATTTCGTGGCTTGTGCTATTTTTGTCATTATAAATATTATTGGCTATATCGTCTGTTGACAAGCAAAACTCACTAAGTAACAAATACCTACTTGAAATAAAGCTCGTATCTCAGTTCTGATTTAATACTTAAGAGGTTGCTAAGAGTAGTGACAGTTTTTATAGTGAGTTTTGCTTGTCAGCTGACGATATGGTGACGGACTACGGGCCTCATCACCATTCCCGAATAAAATATATCTGTCAGGTAAATTCAAATTAATTTTATTTCGACCTTCATGGGTCATATTCATATCTAGTTAGTAAAATTTACATCAAAAAACTTATTCTATTGTTAGTACAATTACATTATACAAGGAAAAAATACAATTAACTGATTATACGTAGGCGAAAGTGGCGTGGATCTGGTAACAATGGTTGACATACTGGCAGTCAAGTCTGCGCGTGAATGTGGTTAGGATTCCGTTAGAGCTGGCCTGCAGTCAAATGTTAGCCGTCGTTTTCTTTCGTATGCCCGGGGAAAAGGAAAATCATTTTATCTGATGGATACATTTTATCTGGGGATTGTAAAACCGGTCGTGATTGTCGATCATCAATATCATCATGAACCCTACCCCCCTTATTCATAAACGTTTGCTAACTTCACAAGCCGCTAATAATTGTTTGTCCCTTTTGCTCTTATGGATACATTGTTAAGACCGAAAGGGACAAACAATTATTAGCGGCTTGTTAAGTTAGCAAACGTTTATGAATAACGTACATATTTACGTTAATTCTCAACAGGGCGTCGGGAGCGTGACGCTGGGAGCCGCAGGAGCGCTCCGCGTGAGCACGCCTCGCGGGGCCACGGTGAACACGCCACGCGGGGCCACTCGCGAGCCGCGTCTACTCAACCCGCACGCGCATCGCGCGCCGCGCCCGAGGACTCCCGGCAACCAGGTACGAATTGCGGCATAGCAAGCGTTTTTCCTAATCATTGCGTGTGTTCCCAACTAACCACCGCATGGTGCGCGTGCCGAGCGCGCAATGAACAGATAAAACGCAATTCACTCGCGAGCCGCGGCTGCTCAACTCGCACGCGCATCGCCGCGCCCGAGGACTCCCGGCAACCAGGTACGAATTGCGGCGTAGCAAGCGTTTTTCCTAATCATTGCGTGTGTTCCCAACTAACCACCGCATGGTGCGCGTGCCGAGCGCGGAATGAACAGATAAAACGCAATTCACTCGTGAGCCGCGGCTGCTCAACCCGCACGCGCATCGCCGCGCCCGAGGACTCCCGGCAACCAGGTACGAATTGCGGCGTAGCAAGCGTTTTTCCTAATCATTGCGTGTGTTCCCAACTAACCACCGCATGGTGCGCGTGCCGAGCGCGGAATGAACAGATAAAACGCAATTCACTCGTGAGCCGCGGCTGCTCAACCCGCACGCGCATCGCCGCGCCCGAGGACTCCCGGCAACCAGGTACGAATTGCGGCGTAGCAAGCGTTTTTCCTAATCATTGCGTGTGTTCCCAACTAACCACCGCATGGTGCGCGTGCCGAGCGCGGAATGAACAGATAAAACGCAATTCACTCGTGACCCGCGGCTGCTCAACCCGCACGCGCACCGCGCGCCGCGCCCGAGGACTCCCGGCAACCAGGTACGACACCGACACGGCGCGGCAAGCGTTTTTCCTCATCATTGCGTGTGTTCCCAACTAACCACCGCATGGTGCGCGTGCCGAGCGCGGAATGAACAGATAAAACGCAATTCACTCGTGAGCCGCGGCTGCTCAACCCGCACGCGCATCGTGCGCCGCGCCCGAGGACGCCCGGCAACCAGGTACGACACAGACGGCGCGGCAAGCGTTTTTCCTAATCATTGCGTGTGTTCCCAACTAACCACCGCATGGTGCGCGTACCGAGCGCGCAATGAACAGATAAAACGCAATTCACTCGTGAGCCGCGGCTGCTCAACCCGCACGCGCATCGTGCGCCGCGCCCGAGGACGCCCGGCAACCAGGTACGAATTGCGGCGTAGCAAGCGTTTTTCCTAATCATTGCGTGTGTTCCCAACTAACCACCGCATGGTGCGCGTGCCGAGCGCGCAATGAACAGATAAAACGCAATTCACTCGTGAGCCGCGGCTGCTCAACCCGCACACGCATCGCCGCGCCCGAGGACGCCCGGCAACCAGGTACGACACCAACCCAGCGCGAATTTGCGTTTTTCCTAATAATAGGGATGATGAAAGGCAAGTCAAATCAGCAACTTTTTTCGAACTGTCAAAACGATCACTACTATGGAATTTTATATGAAATACTCAAAAGTGACGTCACGTTTGAGTACTGCCAAATGACCTACTCTTTTAAGTTCTTATCAATTTATTAAATAGAAGTTCTGTACAAAAATGACTGCAATTTACATCTTAGTGATAATTTCTTCGTGTATTATGTCGTGCATAATGTTAAATAATTTATTTTTACTACAGCCATCATCCCTATTGCGTGTGTTCCCAAATATCCACCGCATGGTGCGCGTGCCGAACGCGCAATGAACAGATAAAACGCAATTCGCTCGTATCTCTTATAGCGTTGAAAATGTCGGAAAAAATCTAATGTTTTTTTCGGGAATATGTGAACATTTTGTTTTTTTTTTTTTGTCTTTTTTCGGGTTTTACAGAAAATAATCAATGCCATTGTCACTGTCACTCCTTGCCCTCTACGAACAAATATAACATGGAAGCCGCACGCCATACTAAATTGCCTTTCAAAAACGGTCCTGAATTTTAGTTGACAAGTGTCAACCCCGGTTCAATGCATAATGGTTTTTTTCGGGAATATATGAAAATTTTGTTTTTTTTCCGTTTTTTTCGGGTTATTACAGAAAAAATCAATGTCATCGTCACAGTCACTCCTTGCCATCTATTTAAATTGACTTTTCTTCGATGACATCGCGTTATCCTGGTAAAAGTGAAAATTAGATCTAATTCCCATTGGTTTAGAGTTGAAAATTACAGTGGAAACTTTCATTGATTGTTCCGAAAAAATCCGAAAATAACAAGCTGTTTGGAAAGAATCGGGATTTAATCCGGAAATTTTCAACGCTAGTCCGTGACCAAGCTGACAGTGTGATCGAGAGAGCACGCGTCGCAGGGCGGAGGTCACAGCGCCAACGGATTTGTCTTTGTGTGATACCAACTAACCACAGTTCATTCTGCGTGTCGACTCTCTACCGAGCAATGAACGGATGAAACGCGCAAGCCGCAATAGGGATGATGACAGTAGTTAAAATAAATTATTTAACATTATGCACGACATAATACACGAAGAAATTATTACTAAGGTTTAGATTGCAGTAAGTTTTGTACAGAACTTCTATTTAATAAATTGAAAAGAACTTAAAAGAGTAGGTCATTTGGCAGTACTCAAACGTGACGTCACTTTTGAGTATTTCATATAAAATTCCATAGTGGTGATCGTTTTGACAGTTGGAAAAAAGATGCTGATTTGACTTGCCAGTCATCATGCCTATTCGCGCGTGTCTGTGAACAGGTTTTAAGGCCAAGCCATAGCCGATGCGTGTGCAACACGTGCGCGTATTTGCGTGGCGTGCGCGTTGTAGCGTATGTAAGTGTTATGCGATCTCACACCGCTTGCGTAGCGTGCACGTGCGCGGGATGTGACAGCGGTGTGCCATCTACTATGGAATTTGCGACGCTGCAATGCCAATGTGGCCCAGCCTTTAAACGTTCCAGTTTAACTCTGTCCACGACCATTATACAGGGTGTAAGTCTAATATGGGCGAAGCTCTTAACGGGTGTTATTTTACGACATAATAAATACATTCAAATAACTTTTTACTTAAAATTAGAGCAACAAAATTTTCCATACAAAATAATTCGGCGCGCAATGTAGAACAACATACGCGAGTTAAACACTCGTTGACAGCTAATTTCAAAAGCAGATGACATAACTGCCATATCAATAATAACAAATGTTTATACCTACATTGCTGCTCCGATAATCTTAAAAAAATTCTGTGGGGTCATAATTAAGAGTAACTTTAAAAAAACCTTGTAATCCTTGATTACACTAATGAATCCCATGCCTGGTTTAATTGATCGCCCGTATTAGATTTACACACTGTATACCGTCGCAGACACTTGGTGTACTAACACTGGGAAAAAGTCATGAGTCTCTGTCTATACGTACTGGAACAAGATAGGTACTATATTATCTCACGCAACGCAGCACGCTCTCGGTGTTCTTCTAAGAGCTACAGATGAGACGCTCGATATGACCTTGTGTGAATGTAACTACTTTTTTTATTTAGGCACACGCTTTTTATGTCCTTAGCCTTAGTCTTGGGGAGCCAAAGTTGGGCAGTTGGGTGCTGTAAATAACCCTTCAGTACATTGAACATTTCGTGACTTACTAAAATTATGGCACTGAATGTCAAACTGGGTGAATATTGATTCAACAGAACTGAAATAGTTGCGTGCATTTGCTAGTATTTATTAAATCCTTAAAGGACAAGCCACACCAGATGCGTGTGCAGCACGTGCACGTGCGCGTGTGCGTTGCGTGCGCGTTGTAGCGTATCTGAATGTCATATTAGGTGACACACCACTTGCGTGGCGTGCACGCGCGTGTGTCCAGCAAAACAGTGTGGCATCTACTGTGCACGTGCTGCACACGTATTTGTTGTGACCCGGTCTTAAGACTTTCGATCCACTAGGGCTTGTCCATTAATCACGTCATACTGTATTTTCAAGAAAAAAATTATCACCATAGGGGAGGGCGGGTTATCGGCCAAATCACGTGTAATTTTTTGTTACTCTGTATGTATGTATGTATGTATGTATAAGCTTTATTGTACATTAGAACAGAAATACAGGAAACACAAACAAAAACAATTTGATACAACAAAGGCGAACTTATCCCTTTCAGGGATCTCTTCCAGTTAACCTTTGAGGAAATGAGAAATGAACAAGCAACGGTGAAAGACAAATATAAAATGTACATTTACTAACTTAAATTTTGAAGTATAATTTTGTATTCGCATTGTTGATATATAAAACCGATAATAATATCTACACAAACACTAAATATAAATACATAATAATATAGTTAAATAATAAATAAATATAGAAACATATAATATATATCAAATAATAAATAAATATGTAAAAACATAAAGGATCCACCATAGTTAAGGATTGGAATTGGAAAGCCACAACTTCTTCAGCCTCTCCTTGAGTGATGCTACAGATTGCGACTGCCTTACAGATACCGGCAACTCATTCCACAGATTGACGGCATGGACAGTAAAAGATCTTTTGTAACTTCGTGTCTTGCAGGATGGAAAAGCAAGAGAAAGGTTGGCGCTCGAACGCAAGCGGTGACCGCTACCCGAGGCCAGAAAACTAAAATTCTCTGATAGATAAGAAGGAGAAGCAGGATTAAATAACACATTGAAAAGCAATGACAGGATATGAACATCTCGACGACGACGGATCGGAAGCCAGCCGAGCTGCTTACGGAACTGGGATATATGATCAAACTTACGCAAACCGAAAATATATCTGATACATAAGTTTTGTAAGCGTTCGAGTTTGTCAAGTAGCTCCTCTCTGAGATCCACAAGGACTATATCTCCATAGTCTAATAAAGGAAGCAAAAGCGAACGAGTTAGTGTGATTTTAGTTTGAACAGGGAGGAAGTTTTGGAGACGTCTTAAGGAGTGCATAGAAGCAAAAAGTTTTTTACTAGTCTCTGTGATATGTGCTGTCCAACTTAAGGTTTGGTCCATGATGATACCTAAGTTCTTGACTGTACAGGAGAAAGGAATAGTCACTCCGTCAAAGCGTAATTCGGGTACCACCAACTCCGGCAATTTAGCCACAAAATGAGGACTACCTATAACAATCGCCTGCGACTTTTGCGCATTTACCCCTAAGCCATTGTTATACGCCCAGTTACGAATGGATTCAAGGTCGCGGTTGATTTTGCTAACCAGTGAAGGAAATTCATCAAAACTAGCCGCTGCATAAATCTGCAAGTCGTCCGCGTAAAGATGATAGCTAGAACTTAGGGACTCAGTAATACCATTAATAAATATTGAGAAAAGTAAGGGAGAGAGTATTCCTCCCTGGGGAACGCCAGCAGAGAGATTACACCAATCCGAAATCCGGTCATCAAACTTTACACACTGGCGCCTCCCAGAGAGGTAATGGCGAAACCAAGACAGAGCAGTTTGAGACATATTAAGGGAATTAAGGTTTTCAAGAAGGATATCGGAATCAACAGTGTTAAAGGCACTACTGAAATCCAAGAGAACTAGCACAGTGAGCTTTCTATTCTGAATATTCAGGCGGATGTCATCGGTGACCTTTACCAAGGCCGTAACAGTGCTATGCCCAGGACGGAAACCAGACTGTAAAGGATTAAATAAATTATTCTTATTGAGATGTGAAAGAAGGCGACGGTTAACGAAATGCTCAATAATTTTGGATAAAACGGGAAGGATAGAAATGGGACGGTATTGAGAGAAGGTCGTGGGGTTCGAGGATTTAGGTAAAGGGATAACGTGGGCAAATTTCCATATGGAAGGGAAAGTACCGGAAGTAAAGGAAACATTTATAATATCGGATAGGACAGGAGCTATGTTTTCCGCCACGAGCATAAGCATGTCCAGTCCCAAACAATCTTCACCAATGGCCTTCGTCCTAACATTATTCAGAATAGAAAGCGTCTCACGCGGTGTAATAAGGCCAAGATCAAAAGGAGTAGGGACAGGGTACCGGAAGTTGGCAAGAGTCGACAATGTTGCAGCTTTAACCGCAGGATCCAAGGACACAGGAGAGGTGCTGAAATGTCGATTCAAGGAGTCTAGATCTAGGGGATCCGAGCAACCATGTGAGATCTTACCCACCCCAAGTGACTTCAGGAAATTCCAAAGCTTGTTAGGTGGACAGTCCTCAATGGATTTATGAATGTGGCGGCGCCTGGCGTCCCTACAAGATTTATTACATTTGTTACGCAGCTGGATAAATTTTAAATGGTTCTTTTCAGAAGGGTCCGCTCTGAACTTAACTCGAGCACGGTCCCTCCTGGCCATGAGAAGTTTGATATTTGACGTTAGCCATGGTGCTGGAAAATGCCTCACTCGCAACGGCTTCAGCGGAGCGTGTTTGTCAAAGATCGAAAGCAGCGTGGTATTGAATATCTTCAATTTTAAATCCATGTCAGTCGCGCCATGCATATTAGACCAATCAACCCTGTCTATATCATCGCGGAGTGCCTGCAAATCAATGCTGCGGAGATCACGACGCATAACAATCTTATGTCTTTTTTTAGGAGGGCGAATTTTAAAGGAGGCGAAGATTAAATCGTGGCATGAGAAACCAGCCGCATTCATTTGCCCATGCGAAGCAATTAAATCTACAGAAGACGCAATAATAAGATCCAAAAAAGAAGGGGGCCCGTTATGGGGAAAATGAGTTGGTCCAAGAGGCAAGATATTAAGGTTTAATGAAGATGTAACAGACTGAAGTTTAAGAGCTCGGTGATCATTTTTGATTAAGCAAGTGTTAAAATCACCCATTACTATACGGTGATCGAACTGTGGGCTAAGATCTTCTAAAGTTTTTTCAAAAGTATCAAAATAATTAACGTTTGATGAGGGGCTATAGAAGACGCCAAGGAGAACTTTAGAATGGTGCAACGAAACATCAAGAAACAGATACTCGGCCGAGGACGAGTAGACTGGAGGGGACTGAGTAACCACTTGACAACTCAAATCACTTTTCAAGTAAATGGCAACACCACCACCTCGAACTGTCCCCCGTCCACCATCAGCAGTACCGGTCCTGTCATTGCGTATCAAGCGGTAACCAGGAAGAGGGTAAAGGACAGAAGGCAAAGACGGCTTGAGCCAACTTTCAGAGATAAGAATGGCATCGACATTACACGAAGAAAAAGTGGCGAGTAGATCCGCGTAGTGAGCTGGCACACTTTGCGCATTTATATGTACAACATTAAAACATTTTTTGGCAGAAGCAAAGGTGCATTGTAGCCGCTCACCCAAATTAGGCATATCCGACGCATCACTCACGGAGTCATAGTGACTAGAAGACGATAAAGACAAATACTCACTTTCGAAGCTATCGTTACAAACGTCTGACATGTAAAGTGGAACACTTTAAATATTATATAAATATATGTAATAAATATTAATATTAACCAAAAATAAATAAATATTAGTTCAACAATGTGTATGCAAAATAAAACGAAAATAACTCTAATTTAAAATTTGAGATTAATATTCCTCATTTGCTCGCCTGCAGTCAAAATAGACAGAAAAAAAAATTTGATTAACAGAACTATTTTTCTAATAACTATTTTGCGAAACGTTAATACAAAGTATTCAAGTTCTAAGTTGGAAGTAACAAAACGCAACAGGATTATGAATTTATGTCAGAAAGATAATGTTAAGTGTCAACATTGACAATTTGGGCAGTATGGCTTAGTGCTTCCGCCTGGCCAAAAGGACTAAAATTATAATAATAAAAAAAAAAAAGAAAACATTGACAATTTGACGTTGACATTTAGAGTTGACGTATAAAATAACTAAAATCGAAGGTATCTTAGAATAAAATTAATGATTGCAAGAATAATTAGCAAAGAAAAACTAAAGCAACTTCTCACAAACAATTATCGAGAGCCAGATGCAGCCGTGGTCTTCTTAACGTTACGTACTCGCTTGGTTTCGACTGACTTTGCCTGCGCTGGCGCCGACGTCTTGGCTGCCGCTGGCGCTGCGGGCGCTTCGCTACTAGAGCCATCCACAGGGCAAGCAGCGGCTTCTTCAGCAGAAAGTTCTCCAGCACCCGCTGGGGCGGTCAAAGATCTTAAGCCCTCCATTGTAGTCACCTTGCGCCTGGAGCCGTCACTGCATTGCACGACAACCTTGCCGTCGCTAGTCCAGCTGTATTGAATCCCAAAGATCCGTCTTGCCTCCAAGAAAACTGAGTGCCGGGATGCTGTTAGAAATTCAGAGACTGTCTTGCCAGACCCCTTGAATTTTCTCTTTGCAGCCCATACTGCATCTCGAGTCCGTTGACACGAGAATTTGACGAGAATGGGCCTTGGACTCGATTTACGGGCTCTGCCAAGACGATGACAGGCTATAAAGGATGCCGCAGCAATATCTGGCACCTGCAAAGAGTCTCTGAATGTGTCCGCTGCTAGTCCAGAGACATCCTCATTCTCTGTCTCCTTGACACCATGAAGCAGCAGTATTCCAGAACGGGAACGGGATTCCAGCTCCTCCAAAGACGCCAACACAAAACCCATTTGTTGTTGCAAGCTTTCGACTGTTTTCAATATAAAAGTTTTGAAAGCTTGATATTCAGCGGGAACAAATGGCATGCTCGTATCTTGGGCGGCCACTGAGCTCTCAAAGGTGGCCATCTTAGAGGAAAACATCTGGCTCAGCTCGTCCATCTTCTTCTGAAGGTTGTGAATGTGATCCATTGTGTATAAAATCAAGACAAAACACAAAAGAAAAAAAGAAATGAACTTTGGACTTTTAGTGAATTGTGTAGAAAGTGTTCAAGAGAGTTGAAAATAACTGTGGGCGGCTGTGAGGCCTTAATTATCACATGTAAGCAAAATGTTTAATTGTTAATTACTGAAAACTATTTATATTCAATAATAAATATAGAACTTTCGAAACAGCTGTGTTGTTTATTTGCCTACCCACCGCAAAAACTCTGCTGACAGCATTATAGCCAGTAAAAAAAAATCTTTAAAGTTTTAAAACTTACCTCGTACTCGTAGTTGCCAAAAAAAGTGTCTTCCCATCACGTGATCCACGTGTGGTACACTACTTAAGTTGCCAATAAATTGCACGTCATATGGGGGGGGGTCCTGAAAATATCACCAAATATCACCATGGGGGATGGGGGGTCCAAAACATGCCAAAATCGTATGACATGATAAATGGACAATCCCCTAAAAGTATGTTCTGTTTCTCCAGCAGCAACACCAACAACACCAGCTCTCCTCTCACGTCAACCAGCTCGTCAACCAACAGACGCTAAACCAACAGACGCTCAACCAACAGACGCTTAACCAACAGACTCTCAACCAACAAACGCTCAACCAGCATCAGGTGCACCAACAACAGCAGCAACAACAATTCAACCAGCTCAAGCTCGCTAGCCAACAAGTAAGTATTATCAAACCGGAATCAGAAGGGGATTCGAATGTACTGTTGACACAACAAATGACACAAAATTTACCAAGAAAAGAGCTGTTCATAGATGTAGTGAGTAATTAATTAATCTATTGTCTGTAAGTCTCTACACGTAAACTATGAATATTTGAATATAACCATGAATATATCCTAGATTTACTTACACACTGTTGTGTCAACAGTCCTTTCGAATCCCTTTCTCATCGCGGTTTGATAATAATCATCTACGAACATATAAAACATGGAAGCCGCACGCCATTCTAAATTGCCTTTCAAAAACGGTCCTGAATTTTAGTTGACAAGTGTCACCTGTTCAATGCATCACGGCAATGAAATTGAATGTCAACCTATAAAAACATCAACCGCCATTTAAAAATAGTTGTGATTGGTCCATCCAAGTTTTGATTGGCGATATTCAATAAACTTTTGTCAAAGATGTTGCGTCGAAATATGCGCTGTGTTAAGAAAAGCTCTATGTCCTGCCCATCTTGGCACAAATGAACAATTGGTTTTGGAGGCATTCTTGAGCTGGCGTTAGACGTCCATGTTATACACGGTGCCTCGCGAGGAAACCACATAATTTTAACTATGCATTCTAGACATCAAAATAAACAAAAAATATTTTGAGACCAAATGTCAAATTCCACAAAAAAAAATTTTTTTTTTTCGATTTTTTTTAGACTTTTTGAATACTTTTTAACATTTCCAATACTTTTTATCATGACAACAATTTGTTAAAACAAATTTTTTAAATGTTTTTTTTTAGGGACAGGTTTTTTCGTCAAGTCTATTCTTATTTTTTGATTGTCAGGCAAAAGGTGTGGTAATATTAGAACACATTGTGGCGGCATTGTAATCAAAAAGAAGTTTTAAGACGAGTTACGTCGAAAAACTTTTTCCGAAAAAAGGTTAATTATCTTTGGAACCAAGCTGAATCCAGGAAATTTTATGTAACATTAAATACTCTAAATATGCTCAGGAATTCAGCATTAAAATTATGTGGGTTCCTCGCGAGGCACCGTGTCGTGAATTACTTATACATGGTCGCAGGTAATCATACTCTTTCTTTCCCGTCTTCCAAAGCGAGCGGAGCGGACGCATTAACACGTTCGCCTCCGGTAGTGTTTCACTAAGTGCTATTACTATGCCGATCGAAATTATCTGATAGAACTCCTATGACAGTGACACGCATTTGTGACCGAAAAGATTGTACTCCTACCTATGCCGGCGACTCAGCATTTGGGTCAAAAACGTTCGTATTTCTATGCCACTGGCATAGGAGCAAGAACCTGATTTATGCTAGTGTCGTTGTAGTGGAAGGCGGGCTTTAACCCTTTTCCAGGTCTCAAGGAAAGATAAGATAAGATAAGATTTATTTATTGTAAACTGTGTACATAAGGATCATAATACATAAAATCAGTATCAACAGTTGCTCATTTCGACCGTACAATAATTGGCCTTAGACTAAGCTTATAATAAGCATTACATTACATAATATATGTTCACTGGGAACTGGCTGGTATTACCGAAAAACCCAATTTATTCCAGATTTACATTAAAAAACTCACTTCAAGCCTAAAATTATGATTATCCTTTTCTTTATAAAACAGTTATAATTTATCTTCAGCTTCCATCAATCGACAATTTTTTTTCTGACAGATACTTTATTTGGAGGTGGTGAAACAGGCCCTTAGTATTAAAATCATTTACTTATGTACGTTTACTACTGTAGTCCTTTGGTAAAACACCCTGTCAGAGATCACCAATTCCATAGTTTTGATCTGGGTGCTTAGACAAGTTGCCAATCGCTAACGCTTAATCGTCAATCGTAAACGAAAGGCAGCTAACTGTCTTTGTCGAACTAATATGAAAGAGTGACAGAGAGGGAAAACTATGATACGTTACTAAGCGTTAGCGATTGGCAACTTGTTTAAGCATCCTGGGGTTTAGAACAGATACTAGAAAACCTAAAGACGTTGCTTGCTTTTTTTCATGTAGCTTATTCTATGTGTAATACCTTTATTTTCTGTTACAGCAACAGCTCCTACTAAACCAACAGAACCAGGCTCAAGCAACACGGATCATAACCCAACAAGGAACAATCGTAACGCAAGGAAACCCATCCATGTTGCAGCACAACCAATCCAATCAGAACGGCCCCATACCCCAACAAAACCTCACTGTGATACCTCAACGATCGTCCCCGCTGCAACAACAATCAAAGAAGGTCGTAGTGCAACCGAACAATGCCAACGATATGGATGATCTCGAAGAAAGCATAACAGCAGCTATATTAACCAAACATACTGTGAATGAGCCTATAAATACGCCGCAATATTCCCCGTCGCCTACGATCCGGCCGCAGGCGTCGGCTCATCAGCAAATTAATTACAGTCCGCAGTTAGGCTATCAGCAGATGTCACAAACGTATGAACACCAGCAGCCGCATACATTGAACCAGGTAATCGAAATTTGGTTGATTGAAAGAAAGAAAGGAAAATAATTTATTCAGTTACGCTTTAATTATTAAAATTAAAACGTCACTGAAAAGTATCACTCAGCTTTATGGCAAGATACTTGTTTGAGTATCTTGACGCTGGTCTTCAGTGAGAACTATTCCATAGGAGCGCGTCAGTGCGTAAACTTAATTAAAATATAACATTGAGATCAATAGGAATAAAAGTTATGATACAATAGAAATTAAGCTAAAAAGTTACATACTGTGAAGTCGTAAGTCATACGATACAGAAAAATGAATTAGATGATCAAAATATATAAAACTAGTAATAAGTATATATTTATCTGAAATATAAAGTGTGTTTTTTGTATTTTGCTTTAATTAAACATATAAACAGAATTATGAATCGTTCTGGCAGTAATACAGAATACGCGAACGGTGTATTCCGTAAAAAACGCTTAATTATAACAGGGAGTGCTCCGATGAATTGTTCTGATTAATCTTCTCAGCGTCTTTCTGCCATCGTCCTACGCGACATCATTTCTATTCTCACCATTTAGATGTTTGGCAGTCCTCAATTGTTCGTTTTTCTAGAAATTTCCTGCCTTGCACAACTAAACTCTGAAAATGATTCCCTTTCGCATTAATATAGAAATTTCTAGTGCTTTATTGTTAGAATTCAAATTACGACAAGATATTGTCTAAAGATGCAGCGTTGTTAATGTTAAGCGTCGATTATTGTATCTCACTGCCGTCACCGCACGGCAACGGTTTATAAATTATGGAAACTATTACAGGTGTTGATGGAAACGGATTCTTCAGAAGACGAGCGGCAGCTTCTAACATTGAACACGGGACAGAGGATGACCCTGGCGGAGTATAAGAGAATCCACCAGCCAGCGTTGAGAGTGGCTGGGCCGCAGCCTCAACTGCAGCAACCTAGGTAATACTCATACTCATACTCATTTATTCGCAATAATAGGGATGATGACTGGCAAGTCAAATCAGCATCTTTTTTCGAACTGTCAAAACGATCACCACTATGGAATTTTATATGAAATACTCAAAAGTGACGTCACGTTTGAGTACTGCCAAATGACCTACTCTTTTAAGTTTTTTTCAATTTATTAAATAGAAATTCTGTACAAAAAATACTGCAATCTACATCTTAGTCATAATTTCTGCGTGTATTATGTCGTGCATAATGTTAAATAATTTATTTTAACTACAGTCATCATCCCTATTACAATCTTATTACATGTCAATTTGAAAGAAGAAAAATAATAATTAATCATTAATGGTTACAGTTGGTATGAATGCAATAAAACAATAGGTACAATGTCAATACATAAGGATTTGCAATCGTTGGAATATAATATAATGAAAATCATTGTGATAGTGAGAGACAAAAGTAAAACAACGATGTGTACTTAAATTAACGAATGTCAGTAATAAACGTATACCACCTTATTTATAAACACCTCCCAACTTAATAAACCGCTAAGTATTGTTTGTCCTTTTCACTCTTGTAGACATTTTGATAAGAACGAAAGGTACGAACAATACTTAGCGGCTTGCTAAGTTATCAGACGTTTATGAACAAGGGGGATAGTAAATATTTTAATACACGCTTTAATCAAACGCACTAAACCGTCTGTTACAGTTAAAGCATTTGATAAAAAAATATTGTATAGAAAACTCCACAAAGTAGTAACAGATGTGCTTACCGTAGAAAAAAAATACTGCGGGAGCATTCCATGAAAACTGTCGTAAGCGAAAATGTCTTTTCAATACTTTTTAAAATTGTAATTAGTAAGCTGAGTTACGATATAATAATAACATATCTAGGCTTTTAGATTGGCATTGTTTCCTAGCAGCTGGCATATTTTATTAGGGTAGCTACCATAGTGAGTCGTAAGCGACAAAAAGTAGATGTTTTCATGGAATGCTCCTGCGAAAGACTGATTGTCGCGGGATTGATATTTTCTAATCATTAATTGTATGGAAAGTTTCATAATGTTTCAAAATACGACTCTGGAATGTTGTTGCCTGTCAAGTGAGGTTGGTGCAATTCACCTTAAGAAAAGTGGCTAAAAGTTTATGGGGAAAGGAAAAAAAAAAGAATAAGTTTATCCCTGAAGTGTCATACTACATTGTTTTTGTTGTTTTCGATTTCGGTTAGATTTCTTGTTGACTTCAAATAACAGTATACCCTTCTAAGGTCCACTGTCCTATCAACAGGGCATACTCACTATGATCAAATTTAATTAAATTAGCAACAACGTTGCATTTGTTTTGTCTCATACAATTTACTGACCAACTAAAATCAAAGTTTCCTGCTGAGCAGGTAAAAATTTCAACGTCGACTTATCTTATATGTCTGGGCCTTAGGAGGCAAATATACTACTAATAACGTATAATGCAACTAAGATTATTTGTATTTGTTACAGGGATAACGGACGACAAACGCTAGTGCGGAGTAAAGAGCAGCAACGACCTGTGCAGCGTGTACCTCCTATGCAATCACAACAAGTGCCTCAGCATGGTAAGCCTTAAAATATCTAAACATCATTGAAGTCATGGTTTTAGCCAATTAAAATTCCTGGTGGATTAACTTATAAAACCTTAAATTATAAATGGGCTTGTATTAAATTCAACTTTATTTACTTTAATGTTATTTTCATTCAATCGCAGACAACAATGAGCCACCAAGTGGACCGTCAGAACAGTCGTCAGAACCTCAGTCAGCAAAAATGTTGATATTCCTACAAAATGGCGAACAAAGACTTATCACATTTACACTGCCAAAAGAAAGTTGTACGCTTCAAGAGGTTTTAGAACAGGTATATGTTTAGCTAATTTAGTATGCTTACGAACGCTCGTACACCTGTAAGTTCTCACGTAAGTTATAGGGACGGAGCTATACTAAGGAATGAGAGGTGAATATCACTATCTCATTCCTTAGTATAGCCCCGTCCCTATTACTTACGTAAGAACTTACAGGTGTGCGGCTGGCCTACGGCCTTATTCTTAATCTTCGAATAAATATATCCATCTGATAAATATTATCACTATCCTTTTCCACAGGCATATAAAAGAAAAGTGGAGTTAACAATTATTTGACATATATTTTATTCAGGAATGGTGAAACAGGCCCTTACATAGAAAACCAAGATGACGGAAATTGTTTGTACAGTCGACGTCAAAGATATCATTACGGTTTAGGTGCCAAAAATGTACACGACCTTAATTTCAAGGCAATAAAGTCGTGTAAATATATTTTTGGCACCTAAACCGTAATGTTCTCTTTGACGTCGACTGTACCATCTGTAAAAGCCTATTATTTGTAGTTTCACTTTATAATCACTTCCAAAAGCAATTCTTAAGTTTTATGTTGTTTTTAGGTGAATGTTCCGTTTTCCGAAGATACTCATATACAATGTATGCAAAACACGAGCAGCGAAATAGATTACTTTGTATCTGTCGGCTCTACTTCCAGAATTGAAGATCTATTGGAAAACCACCCGGTAAGATCGATCATCTTTTTGTTCCTTCTATAATAAGCATTTTATTGGATTAAATCTTTATGGGCTAGATATATATATACTTATGGTGTTTACTTGCTTTCGTCCAATAGTAATTAGCTATAGAATTATAACAAATTCGATACTACAACAATAAAATATTATCGAATCGGGTTCCTAGCGTAACAACCAAAGGTAGAATGCAATGTGAAGAAATGCATGTCCTAATGAATTAATTTATTTTTGTAACAGATGTTAGTTGGTGATATAAGCAGTCGAAGCTCTCCTACTGTGTCTTTGCAACCTCAAAGCAGCGAAATGTCTACTCCAGAAAAGTCTACATGCCCTGAAACTGGTAAGCTTATGAAAAAAACCGATATATACATTTTAAAATTTGGAACAAACTTGACAGAATGCAATTTGTTATAATGCCGATTTTCAGACATGTTATATTGATTGTTCGAAGGAAATACAATTATTCGTACAATGTACATGGTAACACACTGTAGTACTTCTCAAAAGAAAATAAGGGCCATTGAGTTTTTGCCTGTTATGAGTTATGAGCATATGCATTGTAAAAAATTAAAACTTACTCTTTTAGAAACGCTTACTTAATAAATAAACTTAAATAAAATTGCAGTGATGGCCCTCATTTTCTTTTGAGAGGTATGTTTAGGCAAAATTTAAATGGAACTGATCTTCTATTTGGGCATTATCACTTCTATGGACACCCAATTAGCTTAACTCTCACAAAAAAGTTAACTTCGATGTCAGCTTTGTAACGACAATTAAGCATTAAAAATATTAACAAAAATATTTTTTTATCATTTAATCCAAAAAGAATACGCGTGTATGCAATATAAAAAACACGAATAAAGTGGATTTACGTATATATTTCATGCTTAATTGTCGTTACAAAGCTGACATCGAAGTTAACTTTTTTGTGAGAGTTAAGCTAATTGGGTGTCCCTAGAAGTGAAAATGCCCATTTGTGTGTTGTATTGTGGGTCAGTTGATTGGCCCCTCGTTAGGAGCAAACAATAGGCATGATGACTGGCAAGTCAAATCAGCATCTTTTTTCGAACTGTCAAAACGATCACCACTATGGAATTTTATATGAATA
>JALPQI010013344.1:0-34108 GCA_025490895.1 Thaumatotibia leucotreta | reverse complement strand
GAGGCAATTCATCTAAGTCATCAGGGTAGGCAGCGCATAGGCAATTTTTCTGATCGCTATGTCCATGGGCCTCAGTTCCTGCTTTCCATCAGGTGGGCTGAGAGCTCAGTTGTCTACCTTCGTCACATAAAAAAAAATAAGAGGCTAATAAGAAGTTGTTTCATAAAATGTTTTTGTTGCAGAGCTAGAGGGTTGTCGGGCTTGGTGCGGGCGGCGGCCGCAAGCCCGGCACCATGGCGACGGTCGAAGGTCGGCCGGCGCAGTACGGCGTCAGCCTGCGGCAGCTGCGCGAGCTGATGGAGACGCGCGGCGCCGAGGGGCTCGCCAAGATCAACGCGCTCGGCGGACCGCAGGAGTTGTGCAAGAAGCTGTACACCTCGCCCACAGATGGTGAGTACTTCTACAGTCTAGAACCTGGCCTACTATTCGTAAATTTCGATGATTTTTCTGTCACTCCAACGAAGGTGTCATTGTCTCTCCGAATCCTCGAAATTTGCACCAAACTGTCTGTTATTTGTGAATTGTACGCTTTTATGGTGTGAATAAACCTTACTGAGGGTTGTGTTGGGTGGTATTAGACATAAGCAGTACAGCAGGGTACAAGAAGATCAGGGAAGACCTCATTTATATAAGTGAGTGGCCAATGCTGCAATAACAATCGGCGAATGAGATTTACTGCTACTATGGCTATTAGAAGAATGCTTTGCTCTTGTAGAACATTTACCGGTACTGACGGGAATACAGTTGGTATCGATTCGCCTTAGCTGACCTGAAAAATAACTAAACCATGACGACATACCAGTCGCTCAATCTATTCTTTCATATCGGCTTTTCACAATATATAAACTAGTTATATTTTTCGTAGCAGTACAAAGGAGAATTTTAGGATAGTATAGATTAATAAAGTCGATTCACAAAACAAATCACAAAGCAGTTTTAACAGCCTGTCCTCATGACTAGACTTTGTTGCATTAAAAACTTCAAACAGAAACTCCTTTATAATCTTTAGAACGTTGATCTGCGAACGTTTTATATTTCAAAAATTGAATCACTTTTTTCTTCGAATAGCAGCGTAGACAAAACACATCAAAGTCACCCTAAATATTATCTTGAAATTCAGAATCGTGATCGATTCCACCAACGTTTTAACGCCTACTCAAAACCCGAGTAATTTTCCTCAAATCGTAATGAAGATTACAACAGTTGAATACGAAAATAATGTTGTTGTATTCCGTCTTTAACGATCCCTACGAACCGCCGAACCCAGTAAACCTGTGGAAACATTAAATTGTAATGTCTTACCCATGGATATAACACAGTTATTGCCGATAAATCCAATAATTTCACGATATCCAATAACACTTTGTAAGCTCCGTGTAAAATAAAAACGGAATGCTCATGTTAGGGTGACATATTCAAAGGGTTCTAAATCGTTATCGGTCCAAGGGTTCTAACAAAATAGTAGTCCATTATCCACATAATGGTTTTAATTTTTAAATTGATTGTACATCAAAAACGCTTCAATTTTAGTGTTTATGTCGTCACTGAAAACATTGTCGATGTCGATAATTAAGTCGGGAATATTGATCGAAACTAGAATAGCGCCTTTGAATTGCTTTATGTCAATCGATATCGCCTCGTTCACTTGAGTATTAAAATCATTGTGAACGTAAACAATCTATTCTACGCTCTCATCAAATTTGACATGTTCAAACAATGCGTCACCTCGAAGCGACGGCCTCGCTTCTTTCCTGTCAAAAATAACACTATAAACTTGTCACCGTTGTCTCATTGTAAGTGTGGAAATGAGATTTATTGAAACAGCACCGACCTTTTTGAAGGCGAAGGAGTGTAAATAAATCTTGCCCTACTGCCATTGTTTGCGTACTTGTAACATTATCATCTTCATATTTATCTTAAGTATTTGTTTTATCTTGCACATGGAGTTGCCTACTATACGATTCGTTTACGTGCTTACGCTTATAATCAATATCGTCATGCGTCCAATAGTAGTAATAGTCCAGTCGATAGCATTAGTTCATTGTCCTTTTCGCTGTAATATTTGATGTATCATATAATTTATTCACGTTAGCTATTTCCTGTTGTAGATTGTGTATCTGATTTGAAATTTAACTTAACAGTTCTATGATTCCTTATATTGATTGTAAAAAATAACAAATGCAAAACTTGAAAATATCTACTCATGTTAACATATTCAGAAATAATACAGTCTTGAAATAATTAATTTAATTACACTTACGGCTGATAGGTTCATTGTCATTGGCATATACTAGCTTGATAATTGTAAGGACTATTAAACCCTCATAGATTATTGACCTCGGTAACTATACGTGGCCGTGACTCCTTGTTCTTTCACTTGTATGTGTAATTTTCTTGAAAAAATAGAATAAGCTGTAACTAACATTGTCCGATGCATTTTTCCATTGGGTCAACTGTCTTTGCTCCCACGACATTACATATTTAAACACAAGAACAGAACAACTACATACGTTTACTAGCCTACCAATAGTAGGTACATCGTAAGAAATATGAATCAGATACACCTTTCTTGGACTAGGTCGATATTCGTGACGTAATTGCTGCAAGTTCTCACGATGCATAAAAAATATACTTTCCCCTTGACCTAAACCTGTCAAGCTTGAAGGGTATACTTTTTTAAATGATGTATCATCAAAACGGTTTAATAATATTGTGACACTTTACAAACTGGGTAATTGAATATGTGTTTTAGCAAATGCATGTCGTTTATGTTTCAAAATGTATATTAAGTTATCAAACATCTCAATCCATAACCACTTTACAGTCTAGTATTCATAGCCAAATGCAAGCAAAAGCCATCTGCGGATACCTAATTGTCCAAATTTCAATGATATTTCGAAACAATTTAAACCCGGACAGTTAAAGCGACAATAGCCACGCGGGCTGAATCGTCAAATAAATAAACAAAGATTTTCTGCTGATATTAAATTACATTTTGGAATGTAAAGCCAATTTCATAATTAACGGTCATTCCTGCAAATTTATTTCGGGGTCAAGTCAATGTAACATCTTTGCCGATTTCCGGGTTCGTTTTCACGTTTTTGTTGGTCGGATAAGGTAGCCGCAATCGACAGGGCCTGACGCGGGTTTATCCCTCGGGATATGTCCGTCCGGTCCACCGTCGCAACCCAAAAACGATTCATGTATACCCGGATACAAACATACATGTCCTCTTTCAAAGTTCAGCAAGAATTCGGAGAAATGCAAAACGGCCTAAGTTTCCAAGATCGTATACATAGTATACATACGCTACACAATATAACGGTAGCGTACGTGTTATCGGTTTCCCTGGGAGAAGAATACGTTGCCGGATTTTATCTCCGTCTAGCCTGATGACGGATATTTGTCTGATGTCTTCGTGTCGCTCATAAGTCTTCGTAATTCTCAGTATCTCCATATCTTTATCAAGCCTGAATATACATTTACGTGTGCTGTCTGTTCATTTAAGACAGCGCTTTCCTGAACCATGATATCACTCTATATATGAATGATTATAAACATTGTTGCCAGCTTTTGCCTGGTGCAGGGATTTTAATCATCAACCCTTCGGTATTGAAATGCGAACGGTTGGGAGTATTTTGGTTTCAGATACTAGTGTCTGTCAAGTGGTTATGTTATGAGTACGTCTAAACGTTTGAAGCAGCTTATGTCTAAAGATATCCGCTATTGGTCCACTGATTTACAAGCTTAATTATCTAATTTACAAGAGTGTGTAAAGCTTAATTTCTATTTAAACACATTGCAAATGACGTTGCAGTTGGCACAGGCCCGAGCGGACAGTCTAGCACCATCACCGATGCTCAGTCGATTCGATTCGATGTTTAACTAGGTCGAGACGATCTTTATATCGATGCAATCGCATTATCCACGTATAGGTAAATCTAATTTGGTCCAGGTCGCTGTGGGCTTATCGATACGACGTACGATTATGTCGCGGAATTTATTCGATAGGGTTTATCTTTATTAGCTATGCAATTGTTGTTACTTGTAATTCCCAAATCGAGTTTATTTATAAATTATCTTAAGCTCTTTTATCGGTGTATAAACTAGATTAATGATAATGACATTATTCATTAATTACATAGGCAGTTTGTAAAATGTTAGTAGTAGTTTTATTTAAGCTTAACATTGTACTCTACACATATTTTTTTTATATCAATAAAGAAACTGAGTGCAGTCAGGTTGAAAAACCCTATTCATTTTTTCACATTGAGCTAAAGTGAAAAATGATTTACATATTTATGAACTCAAACTTAAATTTTGTTGCTTAATGAAGTGGATTACTTGCCTAAAACTGACAGATTTCGTTTAAACATCCCGATAAATTTATTCCCACTTAAACTCAACCAAAAATATCAATGTCTCTTAAAGCTAAAGACGTTAAAACAATGACCATAATGCCAAATTAGCTTCTGAAAGCGTGAAACCCCGCAAAAGACTGCCAACGCAAACAGCCTTAATGAAACTTTTCAATCCTATCCCCAAGGAGCAGGGAGAACATTGCCAACTGGCGGATCTTATCTTATCTGCAGAAGATCCTAGGACTTAGCTACCGTAACAGATTAATTTGACAGAAATTGATGTAGGGAGTGTCAGCGATGGGAGTAAGAATACATTATTGTCACCACTCCAACTCTTCCCGGTGTCGTAAGAGCCGTGTCGGTTGAAGTAAAGATTGATGATGCGCAGCAGCGTCATCATAGTGGACACAAATGACACAATACCGCAATCGTGGCGTCCTCGCCTTGTCCAGAGGGGCGATTTTGGACAATTACCTCCTAATGCGTCCATATGCGCCCGTGTGGTGACTGCAGCAAGAATACATTTGTCACCACCCCAACTCCTCCTGCGGGTGTCGTAAGAGTCGACTAAGGGATTGAAGTGTCACTGACCATTATATGATAAAAGATTGATGATGGGCAGCAGCGTCATCATAGTGGACACATTACACATTAGGAGAGGCCTACGTCCACCATTGGACTATCATAGGCTTATGATGTATGTATGTATGTATGATACGTCCATACGTCCATACGTATCTTAGGTTATAAGAGGCCTATGTCCAGCGGTGAACTGAAATAGGCTGATGATGTGATATCAAGATTTAAGCCTTTAATTGGGTTAGAACCGTTACAGCATAACGACTTTTTCCGACCAGACTACCAGTAACGAGTATTACTAGTAGTGGTATAATTATTCTGCTCATTAGTGTAACATTTAGTCTTTTCATACAACCACTTCAGAATGCGAATTAAGAAAAAGTTAATTTCAAGGCTTAATTAGTTTTTTGTATTCCTTTCACGAGTCTGTAGGTTAAAATGAGCGTTTTAAGTTTGATTCGCTCGTCAGAAAGCAATTAGCGTGCTAGATGTCAAGGATCTACATTCGCTCTTGTATAATGGCATATACACTTTTCCTTTTAAATCAATAGTATTAGGTGACCATTGTATACATATACATTCCAGAAACATCGCGTAATAGAGACCCTAATTCAAAGTCTGTATGGACAGTAAAGGTGTTTAGCCTAGAATTGAAAATTACCGGAAAACATCCCGTTTATTTCCAAACGGCTCATTGAAAAAAATTTAAAGAAAGTTCCAACTAAAATTACAACTCCCAAGTTTTGTTAATTACATAATTACGAGTATGTATTTTTTTTACTTCTTGCAAAAGAGGAACACAACGCCGTCGAGAAAAATAAATGTCAATTGAAATAGATGCAAGGAGTGGCAGTGATAGTGACAATGAGAATTTCTTTAAAAACCCGAAAAAAGGGTTTCATAAATCCGGAAAAAGACATTTAATTTTCATCGTTAGTTTGGCCAGAAGGCACTTTTAAACAGGATGTTTTTTTATTCACTGGCCAAACTTTAGGGGGTTAATTGTGATGAACTTTTACTATGGGACCGACATCCGATTCGCAAAAAAAAATCAGATGTTATATACAAACCCTGATATATTAGTAGGCGGAAATGTATAGTAGGTACCTTGTGTATCTGGGTCAATCACTTTTTTTATGTCACTCGTTGCCATGGTTACGTTCTCCCGGGTCACCCTTAAATTTACAGTTTAATGGCATTAAAATTGACAAAACTTTGAATTTTTTGACAGTTATGGGGCCCTTCCAAGGTGGGTCACCCACTAATCATGATAGTAGACAATGTAGGACACTTTCCCCTAGCAAACTATCACACTATTGTCCCCTGGGTGATGTGACAGAATAACAACATAAAAAAAGTGATTGACCCATCTCACACACCTTCACTTGCCGAACTAAATTTCAGGTGGCGAGTCATGACATGATGGCTTGGCCCTTGGGCCATGCCGGCCTAGCCCGACTCAAGCCGTAATAAGGCAATTTAGTAGGATTTTTATGACGCACCTCCACTTAATGAGGTCACGCCTTGTTCCCGTGTTTTATGTTTGTTTGATGGCCGGCGACATGGTTAATTAGAATAATGCCTCAGGGAATACGTTTTATTGATCTGTAGGCTTTTGTTTTATGACGTATTTTGTATTTGTTTGGGTAATGAAAGCTTCTTAAATACAAACCGAATGATTCTTTAAAAAAATCCTCAAAGTTCGGGTATTTTGACCAAAAATAAAAAATAAACTTAATATTTTTACCGCGAGGATTACACATGAAATAAAACTATGAAAACGGAGACCACGAACCCTGTAAAGTGTTCGAAACGTCGGGATGAAGTTACAATTAATGAATATACGCGAGTTTATCCGTTTTCATAGTTTTATTTCAACAAAATATATTTTGATAAATAGTCAGATTTCGTAAATTGTTTTAAATGGTCTATACTTACTTCATCATAAAGCTATGAATCGGTCTTCCAATCTGTATAAGTATAGTCCCACAGAAAATTTGTTGGCGTCTTTCCTGTGTATACTGCAAAAGTTAGGACCAAATTTTCGGTCGAACGTATAATCCGCTTAAAAAAATCGCGTCTTTGATAATTTAAGGTAAATTAATAAACGTTTACTACCTTTTATTTTCATTTTCACACTGTATAACCTATACCTGTATAACAGAGATGGATAAGAAATATAAAAATTTTTTGATAGATTAATCTAAGGTAATCATAAATAAAGTTTTATAGATGGAGGCTGATCAACTTTGCAATTTGGTGACGTTGTTAAAATAGCCAAAATAATAGAGCTTTCGCTTTTAAAATCGGTTAAGTTACGATTACAGGTAGGTATGTAATTATAGAGATGACAGACAATATAAGCAAGCTATAATCGTTGAGATGAATGCTTTGATAATCTATAACTACAAAGTAAAATCAACTGCAACTATCAATGCAACTATGTACTTTTATCGTGCCCTATAAAACTGCACATCCAAATGACTATCCATATGTTACAATTGGAAAAAATGCAATACAATACGCTTGTTACCTTACGCGTAGAACCGATGGCCGGTGGAGCGGGAAGGTTCTCGAGTGGCGGTTACGTACCGGAACGCGCAGCGTGGGTAGACCCCCCACAAGGTGGACTGATGACCTGGTGAAGGTAGCAGGAGTCTGCTGGATGCGGGTGGCACAGGACCGGTCATTGTGGCAATCTTTGGGGGAGGTCTATGTTCAGCAGTGGACGTCTTTCGGCTGATATGATGATGATACCTTACGGCCCGTGTCATTTAAGTTTTCCAACCCTATTAACATACCTAGCTGGCTGTGTGGTGACGGCAGTAAGAATACAGTTGTCAGTGTTGTCACCACCCCAACTCCTCCTGCGGGTGTCGTAAAAGTCGACTAAGGGATTGACATTATTTGATAAAAGATTGATGATGGGCGGCAGCGTCATAATAGTGGACACATTACTGCGATCGCCAATCCGCTTGCCCAGCGTGGCGATTATGGGCATTTACCTACCTCCTAATGCGTCAATACGCATAGTTAATAGGAGAGGCCTACGTCCAGTAGTGGACTATCATAGGCTGATGATGATTAACATAGCACCTAAACCAGTAAACAAGAATCCCTCAATTATATACATTATACCTACGTGTAACAAGGCAAACGTATGCCGGTTTCTATAAGCAAATAATAGCGCAGTTCAACGAACCAAAATCGATATAACCTAAAGTACATGCTGTGAACTTTACCGCTTGCTTTCCTGAAAAATAACCTCCATTTCGCAATATTCCACACAAAAATAAACCTTCTCTATCCACTTATACAATACATTTTCCCGTATGAGTAAAAACACGAACGTTTTTCACTTATTGGATTTATTATAAAGAATAATAGAATCTGTGATTATAATTATGAGTCAATGACCCCGTGTTCCACTTACGACTTTGCTTTTCGACCCTGTTAGACTTACATAATTAATTCATTGGCTACAGACATATTACTAACGAATATCAAGCGATCTAATCTATAAGTAAACAGCTCATTTAACATTACCGATTACCCGTACCAACAACACCGCAAATTCGATGATAAATTTTCCAAAAACCTTCCAAAGTAATCGGTGCACAAATAAAAACATTTTCCCTCGCCCTTTTTTGCATGCCTACTTTTGCCCTTTTTACATGCCTTTAGGGCTCACATTCGTGTGATAGGCAGACCCATTGTGGGTGATAGATGCCCTGTCACCCCGAGCGATGGAGCCCTGGCGCTGAAGAAATGGCCCTTGCGTACAACGACTTTATCGAGCGAAAACGTTCTTATTGCTTAACAGAAGTTGTATTAAAATTCAAGTTGCCGCCGCTAAAGTAATTCAAGTTTGTACTAAGTCTCAAGTGCGTGTTAAACGGGTACGTTTTGCCGTCAATCTCGACATCTATTCATATAAGCAAGGCTGTTTCGTTGTTCGTCCACGTCACTGTTAACCGGCTTATTAGTAAACTTTATTTTATTACATATATCTTTCTATAACTACACCGCTTACGATGTGTATGTCAGTTTATTTTATTTCATTGTGGCTACGTCAACCTCGCTCATTAAATGTTACATAAGTTACATGTATCTACTTACACTACAGATCTATACACCGTGTTTTTATTAATTTCCGTTAAATTAAAGGGAAGCTTATTTAGGTCAAAAATAGACAATTTGTTTAAGAAACTAGTATCTTAACTCTTACTGTTATTGAGTTATTAAAAAAATAAGTTTAATGACTGAACAAGTGTATTGCAACCTTTATTACATCCTAATGAATTTTATTTTGACATGTGCCGTCAGTCACTTGAGATCTTATTCTTAAGGTTCTCTCACATTTGCCATTTCATTTATTATATGTAAAAAATATTTTTTTTTCCAATTCAACTAAAACTAAAAGCAATATACCAGGTAGCTTCAATTAACGTACCAAGCAGCCTGTTAAATTTAACGGAATAAAAAAAAACACGGTGTATAAGGTCTAAACAAATTAGCTGCAGATATTTTTTTAGGGCGTATAGTACTCTGTCTCTAGAGTGCAGTAGGAAAAAAATTACAAGCAGACAAACATTGTTGGCATTCATGAGTGTTTTAAGACTTATTAGTTAAATCCGCATGGTGACTCGTTGTTATAGGAAATAATAATAATATTTAAATATATAAATAATCCTAATTTTTAATAGTTAATTGCTTGTTGTCATCTGGTAAAATATCGGCAGCTAATTTGTTAGGACATTATAACGTTGCAAGGCCACGGGTTTCGGAATGTAACAGTAGGTTATAATGAGGGACATAATTAGATGAACCAATTTAATATAGCGAAATTCGTTACTTCGGTGCTCGCTCGGAATTCTTAACACAAATTATTCGATTCATTATATCTTGTCCCAAGCGGAACATTACAGCTACTTACCTCCAAAAATGTGTGACTGCCTGTTGTATTGTACTCTATTGTCATGGTAGCAAGGTTTATATTTTGATGAAGGGACGTTATAATCGTCTATATCTATTGTTTCTTTAAATTAATAATTGGTCAGCCAGTTACACTAACAAAAAATATTAGACACTTTTTAATGAAAAGATGTGTGATGTGTTGATGTGTGTGCGTGCGTGTGTGTGTGTGTGTGTGTGTGTGTGTGTGTGTGTGTGTGTGTGTGTGTGTGTGTGTGTGTGTGTGTGTGTGTGTGTGTGTGTGTCAAGTTGTTGAAAAGCTCGGCAAAGGTCATAAACCAAAATCTTCGCTCGCCATCACTCCATCAGGCTAATATTGCGCGTAAAACCCTTCAAAGTCGCTCTCTGTAACTCTTTATTGCTAACAACAACAGGCCCACCTGTATTTACGAACAATTTGTCAGACCCTTAATTAAAGGCAAGGACGACTATAAATTCGGCGCGATATCCTATCCATTACTCGTGTTCGATTAGCTTTAGAGAGCACCGCCCTTACTATAGTAGCAGTGACTATCGATCGACTGAGTGAGTAGGTGCCATCGAAGCAAGGAATGCCAGGTCCTAAAATCAAAAACCCAGCTGGCTTAGAGAGAGATAAGTCAGATAAGACTTCCCGTCATTTGCTATGTTAATAAAAGAGGGACGGATAGTCTGTCTCGCGAGATACTGTCGCTTTAACATGTGCTATCCCCATAATAATATGCTGTAGCTTCATAAAAGGCATAAAAATCGTAGTAATCTTCGTCTCTCTTGAAATGCGCTAAGGAGAGAGAGAGAGAGAGAGAGATACATATATTTTGGAATTTTTGCGTGTGCCGAGGTGTATTAGCGCTGCGTATGTTGGCTACGTTGGCTTTAAATCATTCACATTCACTTTTTTAACTACTGACTTTGACTTGTTACACACTTAAGGCCACACCAAATCGTTCTGCTACGAGTATACGGCCACATCTCAAAACCGAATTGTGTGGTAAAATTGACCATATTTTCCTGCAATACGGCCACAGCTTCTATAAAATTCGATTTCGCGTCCGGTGTGACTCGCCCTTTAACACTTCACATCAAACGCTCAGCAAAGTCAGCATGGAAACTCGTCGTAACTGGAACGGATCAAGACGGCATGGCCACTCAAATCGAATTAGCTCGAATCGAGGGCCGATATGTCCCGCGCAAGGCCGGGGGAGGCGTGACGTCACTCGGTGTACCCCGTCTGTCACCCAGTGTAGAGTTGGGTCCTCTGCAGTGTTATTCACTAAGGAAACCGCCTTGCTGTCAGCGCTGTGTCAGCGCTGCGGCAGCGTCGAGCCTAAGAATGGTATTCACTAATGTACTTTAAACGACACTAGTGCCTGGCGACGAATGCGGCGTGAGCTGGAACTACATTGCGTCGAGAGTTTGACGTTTAATGTACGAACTTCGTATTCTCTAACGAAAAACAGCGACGAACTCGCCCAAAACCTCGCTCACAGCCTCGATTCCTAATGTCAAATCGAACAGCTAGGATTTTAGACAAGGCTGTCTCGACATCGAGCTCGTTGACGAACGCAGCGTCGAATGTGTCAATAAGAGAATATCATAGTTGGTGTATCTGTGAACGAACTAAACATACATCTTGATATAGCTTCATATTCTTAATAATACGGTCCTAGTGAAAAAGAGGACAACTCCCCGAAGCTTGTGAAAAAATAGATTTCATTTTTACAAGCTTTTATTTAGTTTCACCTGTCCCGTTGTCTGTCGTTCTGTAATCAAAACTTGCAACTTAAATTTGATCCACTTCCCGGTTTCCGATTGAGCTGAAATTTAGAATGCATGTATAAATCGGATGACAATGCAATGTTATTGTGACATAGAGCTGATCTGATGATGGAGCTGGAAGGTGGCCATAGGAACTCCGTAATTAAATGATGCAACCCTATCGAGTTTGAGCTCATTAGATTCGTCTTGACAAGTACTTTGATACTATATGGTAACCAGGGTCTGATGATGGAGCCGGAAGGTGGCCATAGGAACTCCGTCCGTAATTAAACGATGCAACCCTATCGAGTTTGAGATCATTGGATTCGTCTTAACGAGTACTTTGATACTATATGGTAACCAGGGTCTGATGTTGGAGATGGAAGGTGGCCATAGGAACTCCGTAATTAAATGACGCAACCCCATCGAGTTTGGGCTCATTGGATTAGTCTTGACGAGTACTTTGATACTATATGGTAACCAGGGTCTGATGATGGAGCCGGAAGGTGGCCATAGAAACTCGATCCGTAATTAAACGATGCAACCCTATCGAGTTTGAGCTCATTGGATTCGTCTTGACAAGTACTTTGATACTATATGGTAACCAGGGTCTGATAATGGAGCCGGAAGGTGGCCATAGGAACTCCGTAATTAAACGATGCAACCCTATCGAGTTTGAGCTCATTGGATTCGTCTTGACAAGTACTTTGATACTATTATGGTAACCAGGGTCTGATAATGGAGTCGGAAGGTGGCCATAGGAACTCCGTAATTAAACGATGCAACCCTATCGAGTTTGAGCTCATTGGATTCGTCTTGACGAGTACTTTGATACTATATGGTAACCAGGGTCTGATAATGGAGCCGGAAGGTGGCCATAGGAACTCCGTAATTAAACGATGCAACCCTATCGAGTTTGAGCTCATTGGATTCGTCTTGACGAGTACTTTGATACTATATGGTAACCAGGGTCTGATGTTGGAGCCGGAAAGTGGCCATAGGAACTCCGTAATTAAACGATGCAACCCTATCGAGTTTGAGCTCATTGGATTCGTCTTGACAAGTACTTTGATACTATATGGTAACCAGGGTCTGATAATGGAGCCGGAAGGTGGCCATAGGAACTCCGTAGTTAAACGATGCAACCCTATCGAGTTTGAGCTCATTGGATTCGTCTTAACGAGTACTTTGATACTATATGGTAACCAGGGTCTGATGTTGGAGCCGGAAAGTGGCCATAGAAACTCCGTAATTAAACGATGCAACCCTATCGAGTTTGAGCTCATTGGATTCGTCTTGACAAGTACTTTGATACTATATGATAACCAGGTTCTGATGTTGGAGCCGGAAAGTGGCCATAGGAACTCCGTAATTAAACGATGCAACCCTATCGAGTTTGAGCTCATTGGATTCATCTTGACAAGTACTTTGATACTATATGGTAACCAGGGTCTGATAATGGAGCCGGAAGGTGGCCATAGGAACTCCGTAGTTAAACGATGCAACCCTATCGAGTTTGAGCTCATTGGATTCGTCTTGACGAGTACTTTGATACTATATGGTAACCAGGGTCTGATGTTGGAGCCGAAAAGTGGCCATAGGAACTCCGTAATTAAACGATGCAACCCTATCGAGTTTGAGCTCATTGGATTCGTCTTGACAAGTACTTTGATACTATATGGTAACCAGGGTCTGATAATGGAGCCGGAAGGTGGCCATAGGAACTCCGTAATTAAACGATGCAACCCTATCGAGTTTGAGCTCATTGGATTCGTCTTAACGAGTACTTTGATACTATATGGTAACCAGGGTCTGATGTTGGAGCCGAAAAGTGGCCGTAGAAACTCCGTAATTAAACGATGCAACCCTATCGAGTTTGAGCTCATTGGATTCGTCTTGACAAGTACTTTGATACTATATGGTAACCAGGTTCTGATGATGGAGCCGGAGGGTGGCCATAGGAACTCCGTAATTAAACGATGCAAACCTATCGAGTTTGAGCTCATTGGATTAGTCTTGACGAGTACTTTGATACTATATGGTAACCAGGGTCTGATGTTGGAGTTGGAAGGTGGCCATAGGAACTCCGTAATTAAACGACGCAACCCCATCGAGTTTAGGCTCATTGGATTAGTCTTGACGAGTACTTTGATACTATATGGTAACCAGGGTTTGATGTTGGAGTTGGAAAGTCGCCATAGGAACTCCGTAATTAAACGATGCAACCCTATCGAGTTTGAGCTCATTGTGTTAGTCTTGACAAGTACTTTGATACTATATGGTAACCAGGGTCTAATGTTGGAGCCGGAAGGTGGCCATAGGAACTCCGTAATTAAACGACGCAACCCCATCGAGTTTAGGCTCATTGGATTAGTCTTGACGAGTACTTTGATACTATATGGTAACCAGGGTCTGATGTTGGAGCCGGAAAGTGGCCATAGGAACTCCGTAATTAAACGATGCAACCCTATCGAGTTTGAGCTCATTGGATTCGTCTTAACAAGTACTTTGATACTATATGGTAACCAGGGTCTGATGATGGAGCCGGAGGGTGGCCATAGGAACGCCGTAATTAAACGATGCAACCCTATCGAGTTTGAGCTCATTGGATTAGTCTTGACGAGTACTTTGATACTATATGGTAACCAGGGTCTGATAATGGAGCCGGAAGGTGGCCATAAGAACTCCGTAATTAAACGATGCAACCCTATCGAGTTTGAGCTCATAGGATTAGTCTTGACGAGTACTTTGATACTATTTGGTAACCAGGGTCTGATGTTGGAGTTGGAAGGTGGCCATAGGAACTCCGTAATTAAACGACGCAACCCCATCGAGTTTGGTCTCGTTTGATTCGTCTTGAGGAGTCTCCGAATAAAAAAGCTCTACGTATTTACCCAACGAATCAGCAGGTCAATAAATATAATTCAGCCGTTCTCGAACATTTTACGAAGAAGAATACACAAATGTTTAAAATAATAGCACAAGATCAATTAATTGATGGATCAAAAAAGAATGATCAGATTGATATTAGTAAAATAATACACACGGACATTAACAAAACAGGAGGTCTTCCAAAAGAACTAGAAATATTTGTTGGTGCAAAAGTTATGTTGAGGTCTAACGTTGACGTTGCTAAGGGACTTGTGAATGGAGCAATAGGTCACATCACTGAAATCATATGGCCGTATTACAGACGTGCTCAACTAAACGATAGCGATGTACCATCGGTTCGCGTAGACTTTGGTAACGATGGCATTCACATAATACACCCTAAATCAGTTCAATTTCCTGCTAAATTTAATCACGGCACAGCTGAAAGAAGAATGCTCCCGATTGTCTTGTCATGGGCTTAAACTGTGCATAAAATGCAGGGAGCTCCTCTAGATCATGCTGTTATTTATCTAGGCTCCAAATTGTTCGCTGCTGGTCAAGCGTATGTAGCTTTAAGCCGAGTTAGGTATTTAGCAGGTCTTCAAATCGAAGAACTTGACTGCTCCAAGTTGACGTCGAAGAAACCTTGTAATGTTGATGCATTAAAAGAAATGGACAGAATGAGAAACGTTACAAATAACTAACAAGTGATTACATAATTTCAACTTTATTGATATTTAAATCAGTACATATTACATATCATGTGAACGAACTACGGACTTCATAACGGAATAACGCTGCTACGCGCTGCGAACTACGTCGTAGTAAATCTCGAATTAAAAATAGAGGTACTAAAAAGTTAAAAATAAAATTAAAGAAAAAAAAAACCTTTTTAAAAACAAGCTTTTATTATTTGTTTATAAAATGAACTAAAAAGTTAAAAATAAATTAACTCTAAAAATAAATATAATACTTTGTAACTTGATTGTAACCTTTAACGACAAATAAGCGTCTTCGTCTAGGACAAAATAATTCGATATTGTACAAATTTATTTAATTTTAACACTAAAACTTTTCACCATACATAATTATTCAATCTCGTCCCCCCTCTTTATCACAGTCCCCATTTATAAATGAAAGCGTGTTACATTGTTATAGCTTGAGGAAAATGTTGTGTTGTATTAAATGTAACACACGCTTTCATTTATAAATGGGGACTGTGATAAAGAGGGGGGACGAGATTGAATAATTATGTATGGTGAAAAGTTTTAGTGTTAAAATTAAATAAATTTGTACAATATCGAATTATTTTGTCCTAGACGAAGACGCTTATTTGTCGTTAAAGGTTACAATCAAGTTACAAAGTATTATATTTATTTTTAGAGTTAATTTATTTTTAACTTTTTAGTTCATTTTATAAACAAATAATAAAAGCTTGTTTTTAAAAAGGTTTTTTTTTCTTTAATTTTTTATGTGTATATCGTTGCCTATCATGAAATTCATGAACAAGTAGTAGTAGTAGTAAATCACTTTATTGTACACCAAACAAGTTATAACACAATTATAGAGATATATAGGTACAAAGGTGAACTTATCCCTGTAAGGGATCTCTTCCAGCTAACCTTTGAGAAACTGAGTGGATACTTATAAAAAACAACAACGCTGTAATCCAAAATAATACTTGCTTTTAATTTGAATTCTAGTGCTTCATTATTAGAATTGAAATTACTACACTGGAGCATCTTGAAATGCAGCGTTATTCATGATGATAAGCGTCGATATGGGCAAGACATTCTCCGTTAAAACCCAGAAGGTCATTGCAATTTTGGAGATTTTTTCTGGATATTCCAGAATTAGCATACCCGTATGCTCTTATTAACCGTTTTTGAAACTTAATGCACAGATTCTTTAACGGCCGGTATGACCTTGGCACTTACAAACTGTGGCCCTAGTGAGAAAGAGTATCTACTCGTATAACTCGCTGGCCATTTTGAAAACTCAGATCAGGTTGAACCGTTTCAACAGCTCTCGCTGGAGCGCATACTTGTAGAAGTATTCCAGCGTAGTACCAAGTACCAACTATCGTAGCCCGGTCTGGATGGGTCCTGGATTTTCCCCAGGAAACCAACCCACCGGCTGTCCGATCGCTTTAACTATCCCTGTAGCATAAAGCCTAAGTCAGATAAAAAAAAAACCTTATAAGTACGTTTTAGTAAACTGGCATATTTACCGTGCTTGGAAAATTCTAAAATTGACGGACAATGAACGCAACCGACGCCGATATTTTAATGACTGTAACTGTAATATTGGACCCTGTTGAAAAGCCCCATCATAATTTCCATATTAAGTGGTTTTACTTCCTCAATATACTATCAGAGATCTCATTTTACTGGACGTCAATCGACCGAATGAGAATATATGGAATATAGGGCCTGATCTTGACAGTTCATACAAATGACACGTCAGAATCTCGGGACGTGACCTATTCAGCGCCCTTTGTTTTTTTAACGGTGTTCACATCGCCGAAATTGCTTTTCACGTATGGTGCCACGGGGATGCGTGGTACGGCGATACAATGCCGTGGAGAATTGGACAGCGAAATGGTTAAACGCCTCGATGAAGTCGATGGAGTTAGTACGTTTTGTGGTTGGGACGTTGGGAGGAAGGAAGGTTTTAACTTAATTTGTCATGTTTATTATTGTTACCTTGTACTCTAGATACTTTTTCAATAATTGAGAACTATAGTCAGGTTGAATAAGTGAAACAGCAGGGAAACTGATACACTGCATACATCTATGCAAGATTGTTTTTCGGGGAAAGAGGAACGTGTGTTTCACTTTCCAAACTAAATATAACTACCGGGTCCGGGTCGTTCTTGGTGCAGAGGTTGTCTATCGCCATTCAGCGCGGCAACGCTGCCAGCGTTATGGGAACTTTTGCACCGGGAATGACTCGGGGCGGGTTGTTCGATTAGTGTTTATCGTAGGTTTTTTTTTAATTGTATTCTGATTATTTTATAAGGTAGTGCATATTTTAGGGTTTAGTTTATAGTTTAATGTAATATTATTTAATTATACTTAATCAGTAATAATTATTTATACATATAACTACAGTTATAATATTTACCGACGACATTCGCAAGATTGTGGGACACTTCTGGGTTAGATTGGCTCAAGATCGGGATGAGTAGCGTATTAGAAGAGAGGCCTATGCTCAGCAGTGGGCGATAAATGGTTGAAATGATGATGATATATTTACCTATAATTCTTTTGGACGATAGTAAGAAAAAGTAGCCTAGGGACATTTCTTGGCTTTAGATACAGACCCCTGTGATCGAAGAATGTGATTGCTTTTTAATTTTTACAACCTGCTACAGAATAATTTTATACACACTAGTAAAGTAATCATCATCAATGACGTCATTGAATAGAGGACAGGTTTTCAAAGTATAAGTAATTGATCACTAACCGCATTTAGATGATACAATGTTGTCAAAACAGCTAACCAAACCACACTATTAATATACAAAGTGTAGTCACACGACTTTGATCCATATTTAAAATTTTACTTGTACAATGTGTTAAATATTTAGTAGGTAATTTACCGCGATGCATTGTATAGAGATTACTTTGGATTGTTTAAAGGTCGCATTATCCACAGTATATGTACAAATATTGAGAGAAATATCGGCAATTACGTTGCTATGCAATAATGATTATTGATTACATAAATTGTTACGTGTTTTACGACCTTTTTACAAAGACTAGCCTAGTGGCGGTGCGAAACTCAGCAGCTATTTCACTACTTATACTTTATTCGTATAACTGACGACGAATTCGGTTAGATTTAGATCCTGAGCATACCATTTTTAGGGTTCTTTAGTTTTATTTTGCAGAGATCCTATAGTGTGGGGTATCGTTGAATAGATCTTTTAAAAATAATCAGGATCCCAAAATAAAGTTTGCATTGTAGTTTTCGCCATTGCTAATATTATAGATCTTCGAACATAAAGGTGCATTCAGACCAAACGAGCATTCGCTATTCTAACCTCCTACTCTACGAAATTCAATCGTTACTTAAAACGTGATTCGTTGATTTCGTAGAGTGGGGGCTAGAATAGCAAATGCTCGTTTGGTCTGAATGCACCTTCACGAGATAACGTGTAAATAAAAACATTAATCTAATATCAGTATTTTATATTGATGGTACTCTTTGTATAAATGTTAACATCCCTGCAGGGCTTTGATTATTAACAAAGATATTAGTTCCCGTTAGCTGTTTGGTCAGCTAGGAAATGAAACCGTCTACCCATTGAAGTAGATTTACATAACCGTATTATTCTTTCTAGGAATCCTCTTTTTTCTTTTCCAGATTTTAATTTCCTCCGTCTCAACTGCAGTTTTTTCAATGATGGATGATAAAAGATTAATGAAAGCGTAATACTGAAGCTACGGTCTTGATAATGTTATTATTCTTTTTCATTACCTTTTTTCGTTTCGTAATTCTAAATTGCAATACGTGTACTTTTTGCAATTCGATCCTAGGATGGTTTTGCCGTGACAACACGATATGATTACTTACTGTTTTTCTGGTGTTTTATAGTTTTTCCAAGTACTGCTTCGAAGTAAGTTTCAAGGAGAGACTGGTACTTAATCTCGGTCGCCGCACGATCTTCAATAATATTATTTGTCAGAAAACTGCTTCTCGTGTCGTTTGCTCTGACATTAAACCAACATATTGTATGCAGTGGCTTGACATCTTAACTTAATCTGTAACTGAAAATACATAAGAAAAAGAATCATTGGATAAAGATAAGACACTCGGGGTATTATTTGACATATACCAAAAGTGCAAGGAACATGTCTGTTTTCATTGCATCGTAAACGACCACGTTAGGTAGGCTGCCTTGAATAACTACACTGAGCAGTACTTGAATGAATAAGTTCTATAAATATCCAGTCAATAAACCAATTAAATCCAGATTCCATCAAGTAAACTGGTTAATAAACGATAAGTCTTTAATAGTTTCTATTATCTCTTCGTCATCGATGACTAATTTGTCTCGAAGCATTACGTCCAGAGATGGGCAAAATTTATTCGAATGACGAATAACGAATAAAAATAAAAAAAATCATCGCGAATGACGAATGAAATTGTCGAATGATTATTTTTATTCGAATAGATTATTCGTAGAATAATTTAATCGCGAATAATTTATTCGTCGAATGAATTTTCACGAATAATTACTAAAACAAAGTCACTTTCTGCAGTCTTGTCTGTCCCTTTATATGGTCAGATCTTTAAAACTACGCAATACGCAATGGATTTTGATGCGTTTTTTTTAATAGTAGTTATTCAATAGAAAGGTTTATAAATGTATAATGCATGCATAATATAGTATAAGTACTGATACATTTTGAGGATTCTCATGAGATGTCGTAGATACATTTTTTTGCGCTTAAATTGCAAATAATGTTCTTATATCTTCCGCACTATTTCTTGTGAACATGATTACTAATATTTTCAATTGTTTGCTAGAAAATAATTCCTTCCGGGCGAAGATGTAATACTTATATGGCACGTGCAAAAACTAACGAAAAAGGTTTCAGGTTAGGGTTTGCATTCGGCGTATCTATTATAGGGATAATTAAAAAAAGTGCAAACATATTTTAGAATCAACATGGATTTATTATAATTTAGGATTCGCTCAGAAGCATGCAACTGATAAGAAAATACGGGTTTCTGGCTCATAAATATACCCGTCTCTTTCTAGGCTAATAGAAAGTTACTTTGTGTATGACTAACCCATTCTCTCGCTAATTATACTTACTACCTGGGTTTATATATTACCCCTAACCCTTAACATTCTTCAGCATGCTAGAACTTAGAACAAATTACAGTATTCACGATTAATGTTAAATATTATGCTTGATGTTGTTTAATTTAATATAATGCAACAGAAAAAATATGTTTTTCGTAGATTTATTCGAATGAAAATAACGAATAAATCATTCGTCATTTAAAAACCAGCAGAATAATTCATTCGTGGCTGATTTATTCGCGAATGATTCATTCGCGAATAAATCATTCGTGACTAAATTATTCGCGAATAAAGAAATCGTGAATTATTGTTTATTCGAATAATTATTCCGATAAAAGTTTATTCGAATAATGCCCATCTCTGATTACGTCATTGGCTGTATAGTCATTGGCTCTAAGGTCATTAATGCCATCATACATACTAAAGACAATGCTGTCGTCAACGGTGCTAATATGTTTGTGATATGACGGATATAAATAAACTATTCTTGGACTTAAGTTGTAACTATTACGAGTAATACATGCGGTTCAATGTAAGTCTACAATCAGGCACAATTATTCTCAGTGAATCTTTTTAGCGGACTTTGAAATATAATGCAGGATTTATATACCGAATTTTGGAAAGAACTTAGTTTTTCTTTTAAATACTAGTTTTGTTGACAGCAATTTAAATGAATGTAATTCCTGAGACCATCGTCTTGAAATATTTGAAATACAGCTGGGATTACTCGGAGTACACATAAAAGGCGCTTTATTGTGGAAATAAAGGAAGTTATTTACATCTCTAGAACAGAAATGGCTACTTAGTGATCAAAGAATGCGAACGGTTGTAAAACTATAACTGTCTAGTTTAAAAGACCTCCACGGCTTGTGAAGAAGTTAGATATATTTTATGCATACACAAAATGACGGATCAAGATTGGATAAACGTGTTGACACAAGTTACTATTCAAGTTTTAAGCCGGAATATAACATCTGTAAGTTCTTACATAAATTGTAGGGAGCTATACTAAGAAATGAGAGGTGATTATCACTATTTCATTCCTAAGTATAGCTCTGTCCCTTAGGGATTGAATCCGAACATCTGAAAATCATATCATATGTTTCACTATCCACTGACATGTTTCATCTAGCTGTTGCTTTATCTCATCACTCTTATCTTCATTGGAATAAAGGCTTTAGCAAAAATCAGAGCATGTGAGCAGAGTGGATATGGGACTAACATCCAAATCACCAAAAATCAGATGTCCCACACGTTATAGGCCTGCGGCTACCAAGACCTCTTAAATGCGATTCAGTTTTTGACAGTTAATCTATTGAACTGACAACTTGCGATGCTGTTTAGGTCCTAAACTGAATCGCATTAGGAGATCGTGGTAGCTCCCCAATTTCACTATTTACAACATACATATTTATCAATTCGAGTGTATCATCACCTCGATGTCTTTGTGATATACAACTTATACAAGTTAGTTGGGTCAAAATTCTTTTCGTTGTCTTGTTTCATACCACTCTGTCACGCTTTTGGTTGCTGTTTCGACTCAGTATTATATAAAAAAAATCCGATGCACTTGTATTTCTTTTTCACGCTAGATTTCAATCCATACACCAGAAATTGAAAACAAAACATCATCCCTTACAAAAATCACCACTGTTTCACTATTTTTAAGGACACAAAATAAGACAACAAAAATAATTTTGATCCAGTTACTGATTTTTACTAAACAATCATTAAGAACTGCAAAATAACTGGTGCTATCCCGATCGAACCGTCGTACTTGCAATGTATCTCATCAATTGACTTTTTTCTCGAGGGTCACTCGGCCCCAGGGATTGTCGTTTTCTGCCGTTTCTTATATCGGGCAGCCAATAATGCTTTTCTTGCTTTGTTTTGCTGCTTGTATCAATTTAAAATAATTGCTTCTCAGTTAACGACAGAATGAATAAGCACATGATAAGTTTGTCGAAAGATATTAGTCTCATAGTATTGTATATTGTCACGGTAACTCATAAGATTCGACACTTAGAGGACTAATATTATAATGACAATCAAGTATTTAATAGAATTTTGTTACAATATGTTCACAAATAAGATTTTCAACAAAGTTGTTATGTAGAGCATCGACTTTGAAAACCGTTAAACCGTTTACGTCATTGATATTATCGCTAACAAAGTTGTGCAATGTGCATCTGTGACCAATTCCATGTAAACGTTCTGAAATACAAAGTAAATTTCAACGTTCGCGCAGGGACGCACCGATATTGTTTCTTTTAAAATATAATTGTACATTCATTTTGTTAGCAAATCAAACTAAGTAGGTATGAAATTATCGTTTATAAATTTCATGTTTATGACATTCTGATAAACGTCAAAGTAGCGTAGTAGTACGTTGCCAAAGTAGCCTTACTAGGCCTAGCCAAGATGGCAAAACTAATTTTCCTTTCTACGATAAGCGATTAGTAACAAATGTATGAGAATGACAGATTCGTACAGTCACGGACTTTAATTGATAGGCCACTTGGCAATGGATGCATTTTGGTCGTGTAATATTATGGGTTCGGTATTTTTCGCTAGTAGGCACGATCGCAACCTGACCGATGTTCCCCGATGATATGTCAGTTAAATACGAATCTTTGTTGCGTCAAAATTTCAGTATGTAAAAACTAGTTGACACAATGAAAATTCCTTCGTTGACGAAAATTAAGGATTAGCCATCGGCCATTATTAGACGCTAGATGTCGTTGTTCCTAGAGGAAACTGGATAATGACAGTTCTTCATAGATTTGTATAAAACCGTTAAGTAATTTAATCATGTTTTCTTCAAATCGGATGCCATGATTTATCTGACATTAATAGGCGAGGTATTTTATGTTTTCAAGTCAAGATATTTATATAAATAGCCATATCGTGTTATCGCGCAATTTTAGATTATTTTTTCATTGACAGAGACAAATGCTATTGCTGTCTTTTTTATAATTCGTCACAGCTCGTAGTTGACGTTTGTTGAATACTTATGTAACCTTTGTGGAAATATGGTAGATAGAGATAGACGTTTGACAGTCTATCTTAATCCTATAATCTGTCAGTAGCCATACAAATGTTTAATAGATACTTGATAGTTTCTGACTGAAATTCTAACTTTGAAAAAATATCTGACAGTGACAGCCGTTAAAAGGAAAGAGAACGAAAATTCCTACATAGCAGCTTAGCAGTCAAATTACCATCTGGGCTCTGAAGTTAGATTGACGTCTCAGGACTAAAGCGGATGTTATAACGTAACTATAGTAACGTCAGCTTCCGGAAAAATATTTATCAATTATTATTATTGGTTAAACTTTTTTGTTATTACGTAACCATGGTAAAGTCACCTTCCGAAGAAAACGCGAGCGGTCAGAGTTCGGCCGAAGTCGTGATACCAGATTTGAAAATGCACGGTAAACCCGCCATCTTGAAACGAAATATTTTTATATTTTGCGATTGTAATGTCAAGTTCGCCATTTAACATTTTAGTTAAGAGATTCGAACCTTAGTGACAGTTCATGATCGCACAATGATAAAGATAGAAATATAATTTTTGCTCTTCTATTATACGATGACTTTACTTCCTTTATTAGCATTTACGAGTAAAAGCGACTAAACCCGATTTGCATTACACGGCTAAAATACGCACAGTGACAAGTGGCTTATCAATTAAAGTCCGTGACTGTACGAGAACTCACGTGACTATTCCCATACATTATTATGGTCACGTGACTCATCGCTTATCGTATACGATTGCAGAATGGCATTTTGGCTAGGCCTGCAGTTGCCTGGTTTGTTATGGGTAGTAATAGTAACCAAGCGTTCCTGTCCGGGAATCGCTTATTCGTAACCTCTCCAAACTCAACCGATATGCAAACGTTGGTCCAATTTGCGTGGCGCACACTGCATAAAACCGTTCTTTAATCTTGCCTGTTTGCGTACGGGGTTAGTCCGAGTTAACGTCCCGTATTTACGAGCTGGATTCCCATTCCCAATGCTTTAGCACTAGGAAGAGTTTTCGGACCAGTGTTTGCCTCATCTAAAATTATCAACCACTTTAGCTTGGTCAGTAGTTATCCTGCTGCGGACATGTGGTTTATACTCGTCCCTTTTAATATGACTACAAAATGTTGACATAGCCAATTATCCATAGGTACATTGCATAGGTATAGAAAAATTAAAGGTCTCTGCCCACTAGGCCGTACCATACCATGACCGTAGCATGAACGTATCAGACAAAAAACTATTCTTTGTATTGAAAAGTATGAGACTATGCGCACTAGGACGGTCCGGCGCCGGCCAACACCGTCTCATACTCAATACAAAGAATAGTTTATTGTCTGATACGTTCATGCTACGGTCATGGTATGGTACGGTCTAGTGGGCAGAGACCTTAACTCAAACTCGGAGTTACATTTGACCGTAAAAAAATAACAGGTAACATTATGTATGGTTCAATTCTCCAGGAAAAGATTCATGATGATTGTAACACTATCAAGTTTTGACACATATACATAATGTTCAAGAGTAGTGACTCATACCTCGAGGGTGCTGCTAGTTCCGAAATACGTGTACCTAGCGTACTTAAAATTCATGTTTCCATTCATCAATGATTCCTTTTAAAGTTCACCGCTGCTTGCACTCGCAACCATAAACAGCATGCTAACACTTCGCCCACGACAAACGCGCAATGGAAACATCTATACGCCCGCTCCGCTAGAAAGTCGATTGCAACAACATGTGCAAAAGTGCTAGAAGCTTCTTCAAATCTTCATGTAGGCTTCAATCCTCCGACTCGCTCGTGATCAAAAGCACTGGAATGACGTCCGAATAACAAACGCGGTTCAATACCAGCTCGGCATCGAAACGACCACCGTAAAGTCCGCTTGAGTGCTAACTGCCTAGACTTACCCAATTTACCGCGCGAACGAATAAATACGTCTCTAGACCGTTTTAGAACTGAACTGGAGCCTTCATTTTTGCAAATTCTATGGAACTTATGTGGTCTGGATACTCTGGATGGATAGATGATTTTGATGGTTATTTTTTCTTAATAAAAATTGCTGACTTCAATCAAAAATTGACCATAGTTATGCAAAAAGCGACCAACTTCAATTTCTTGTCAATTTGACTTAAGCTTGGTCGGACATATTGAGTTTGGTCGCTCTCTGCAATCTCTGCATTGACATAAAAAAGTTGGTCGTTTTCTGCATAACTATGGTCAATTTTATGACTGTCGGTAGTTGTTATGAAAATTCTAATTACAACCCGTTGTCAACCAGTCAGTAAATTGTAATTATCTTTTGTTGAAGAATAGCCACTAGTTAAAACTGTTTTTGCAAATTGAGTAGCTAACAGTAGAACATTAATAGAAACTACTAAAGATCATATACTCGTATATTCTAACATAATCTCCTTAGCATTAAGAGTGGTAGTTAATATAATACACATAAATATGTATTTGTGTATAAATACAGTCATTTACTGTGAAAAAGATCGCAACACAAATATGTGCCCAAACACGGCAAAGTGCCTTCCTTACATATATGAACCCTTCCATCTTTTCTACAATAAGCGTTCATAAGAATACTCGTAATCTCACTCTTGACAAATGAATGTCATCCCGCATTCGTACCAAAAAGGTGAAACGTAAGCTTCTACTATCCTTTAGTAGGTTTTCATACAAATATTAGGTAATTAATAAAAACGCTGAGAACACTTGCAAGATTGAAAGCAGTAAGCGAAATATTCTAACCATGTTTTTATTGAAACCTATTTTGACATTTTCATAATATAAGAATAACGGAAATGTCAAAACTTGACATGTTGATGTTCGCATAAGCATTACTGACGGTCACTTATAATAATGCGATACATTTTTGTTACCAAACTAAAACATAACAATACCATTAAGAACGAAAGCCATAAAATAACAAGCTAAAATTATACAATTCGTATCGAAAATAACCCACATTTCTACAGGATAACAAGCATTGCTGAATTCATTGCCTTCAGCACGACCCGATATATTAGCTAATTATTTATATCGGATGTAATAAAGCCAAGGTCGACAGTCCAATGACATCATAAGAAGTTTATCCAGCATGGACGGCAAATAAGCAGTAATTTATGCGGAGTGTGGATACTAGCTCGTTGCGGCCTCGTGCTTCCCTCGAATCAATTCCACGATGACGTCACCCTACCCCGCCACACCCCCACCCCTCAGGGATATGGCTATTTCCTCCCCTCCTTGCATAGCTCTATTCTGTCTTGTGTAAGTTTACGACAAAATTCCGCGGTTTCCTCTGAAAGGAATTTTGCAAATCTAATGTTTTCGTTTTAATCCGTAAAGTCTCGCTGTTTTAGTCGTTTAATCTACATCTAATTAGAAACTTGCGGGTTCTTTTTAACTTCAAATAGCTGCAGCTTATCTTTAAATATATTCCCCAGATTTTGGCTCTTAAGAAATCCTCTTATTTGACTCCTTTCTGTCCGGATAACTTGAAACTAACAGTCCTCTATTTGCCAACATTATCCTTCCCTAACAAAAGCCTTAAGTAGGCCGAAACTCTAATCCGAATCCTGTTCAAACACAGCCCGACTCAAAATCCAGACCCTTCGATGCACAAACCGCCGAGTCCAAAGTCGGCCACATTATAAATAACCCACGATGTAGACATAGCAGACGCTCATTAGGCAATGGAGGAAACATCAAGCCGATGCTCAAGAGTACCTCTAGAAACAAACCAGGTACCAGTTTATGATTGAACACACACAGGTATTCGGGCCTCATATTAATGCTCAGAATAAAATAAACTTTGCCAACGAAAGATGTACGAGCTTACTTCCGAACGTGTTAAACAAATAACCAAAGTGTTCGTGTGCATAATCTTGGCCGGGGCGTTATTGAGGTGCTTCATCATTTTATTTACAGCTCTTACAGGTTAATGTGGTCTGGGTGGTAAACTCCGGGAAACAATCGGTTAAAAATAACTCGGTTCATATGCTCGATACCGCATACGCGCACGCTTTTATACATACTGAACTCGAACTACATTAACTAGGTATTTGTTCACAAGTAACGTTCATATACCAATCTTATTTCACGCACGATTGTTTGTTAAAATCAAATCAGTTACTGTTTTATGAAACAGAATGACTCAGAAGTTCAGAGTCCTATAATGAAAACAAATCAACGCGGATTTTTTCGCGGTACAAAACGAAATGTTATTTCAAACTGTTACACCGTTTCAAACAGCTGAGTAAATGAACTTTGAAAAAAACATTTTGAAGTCTTTTAGTCCTTACGATATTTTACTGTGTTATGCAGACCACGTCACGTCCATTAAAATGAGACTTGAGCAAAACATAAACCCTGAAGTTATAAAAGATTCCAGCTGCGAACACAACGTGAATTAGCGCGCTTTAAATATTCACGACTGATGTTAAATTTAACGCGTGATTAATTCAAACAATAGGTAAAAGTTACGTAATGGCGTGATGACAGCATGCAACCCTGAATTCATTATCTACCAGTGTCATAACGTTTAATACACGCTGCATACGATGTAACACCGGCACGCCAGTTAAATGTGGCCTAATTGTAAAGAACTGAGGTGACAATTACGAATATGACCCCAGCCAAGAGTCAATTGGCCTACTAAAGTTTTAAACTCACCGTTTCAGCCGATGGCCCATTAGTCACATGATTACTAATGTTCCTAGACACAGAAACGGATTCCGAGACACTATCGCGACGCGCAAAAATAGAACATGGGTACTATGTGAGCGCCCTGTGTGACGCTGGCCGGAGCCACCGTCCCTCTCTCTCTTACGACCTGGACAATTTAACTTTCCTGTTTCACCGCGTTCAGTTCATTGTTTCGTAGCATAGCTAGCTGGCCGGTGTACTGAAATAGGTCGGGAGCGTCCGAAACAGACGGCTCTAGCTATCGAAAACCACCGCGAGGTCACTATCGGAGAATTAAGATATAATCATGTTGACTGATATCGCAATATATTCTTTTGGAAATATTTGTTTTAATTTCCCTCGTCAAGGTGTTCAATGATCAACCTGAACACATGCCCTAATTATGTTGCTGTAAATTTAATATACATTAATAATTATCTATATCCATCTCCAGATTCGCGCCAAATATTTATCTCGGCAACTCCTTATTAACATTGTAGTATCATTAACACGATTGTTGCTCGTATTAAGCAATCAGTAGATTGTTGCCATAACAGGGGCTACAGTTACGTAAATCGTTTACATTCGGGCACGTTTACTGTCGTCGCAAAACAAAACCTTACCCGTCTAATGGAGGTTTTTATGTCCAAATGTAATACCTATCCTTTATGTCGCGATCCTTCGTGATTCGCATTTGACTGTACAGAGTACAGAAAATACTCGGTAAATGTAAATGCTTTATGGTTTGATTATTTATGTTTCTCGTCTAGAATTCTAGCAGGATCGTAAAAGATTCTGCGTTATCGTTCGCATCGTATATATCCCAATCCGCACCAGAAATCCTAGTGAAATCCGAACTATTTCTTACTCGAGATAACGTTGGTACGCCGCATTGTTTCCACGGGCTAGTAATTTTTCTAACGTCTCTCGAGAACTGCCTTCCGTAGTAAAAAGATCATATCTTTGTACTACTCCCTTCTTAGTTTATACCTTTTTCTTGTTGCTGGCGGAATACTCCTGGGAGTGGCTAAACGCAGTACGTTTATTTCTAACAGCTCAAGATAGCCACTAGCTTCGCTATTTGATTTATTTATCAGTATTCGCCGGCATTATTTTATTCAATTGTGTGACTAAAATGCTTCAACGTGGATTTTTGGCAAATACATAGCATTTTTACTCTGACAGACTCTTTATACTTTAGATAATGAATAATTCATTGTACATCTTCTCGATAACAAACAAAAAACGCCTAGAATACGAAACTGAAATAAATGTCAATGAAATACGTACGATTTGATTCTTGATTGATATATGTGTTTGTGTCAATATACGAATTGTCACGTTTCCGCAAGCTTTCAAATCATTTCATACATTCCGAAATACTGGCAGACAAATATATACTTGCACTGACCCTGAAAAATCTCACTTTATCAACTTTAAATGAACGATCCTACGTGTCATTTATTAATCAGTTCAATAGCATATAAATTCCATACATATCGTAATTAGATTGCTTCGTTCACTCGCTATCGGATATATGGGATCGCCAGAGGTGCTCCAAAATATCTAAACAGGCCGTATTGTCTTTAGTATATATATTTTAGATCACCGTGATAACTGATGGCGACTGTACGTTTATTTTTACAATGCCATTGATATTTCTGAAGGGCAGGATGTGATGGATGGCTTGACCACGACCGGTTCAAGGTTAACATGTGACCTTCATAAATATGTACGCGATTTTAAGCTTTAATACATTGGAATAAGAAATTGATCTGCTTTCAGATAAAAGTATTAAATCACGTGTAATAGAGGTCTTTAAATAAAATTGAAATATAGGGGGAACGACATTGAATATATAGAGTGAACTTTGCGTTTGATATTGGAATGGTCATTATACTCATTATGGATATCAGGTACATGACAGGGTCATTGCTTGTATCGATTTATATACGTAGTTTAGATAGGTTCATGATGTCTGACGAATTGGGTAACTAAATAATTGAAAAGTAAACTGGTAATCTTGAAGGATTAAACTATAACTAATACCAACACTTTGCATTTTTAAGTTACCAATTGTTATCAATATCGAAGACGTGATGGATATTTATGTACAATTTTTTTGTGAAATTCTCTAACCACCTTATTCATAAACGTTTGTTAACTTAACATGCCGCTAATAATTGCTTAACCTTTCGGTCTTAACAATGTGTCCATAAGAACAAAAGGGACAAACAATTATTAGCGGCTTGTTAAGTTAACAAACGTTTATGAATAAGGGGGTAATAAATAATAATATATTGATACAAAGGAGCTGTTCCAACAGAACAGAGAAAGGTTATAAATAGCCTAAAAGTGTATCGAATTAAATTTTACCATAATTTAATATGTAGATATAATCTAGACTTGTAGACGGAGCAGTATTCAGCTTTCTCCTATGGTAATGCGCATTTATTCTATTACAATTTGTTCACCAAAATGAGCAAAAGGCTGCCAAATATTCGGTTAAGTGTTAAATATGGATTTTTCTTGCCCTTTCTGAGTCCTTTTCTGGAATCAGGCGGGTTTCATGAATTTTGATGAGTGCCAACTTCCACTTCTTACGGATCTCGATAAGGTCTATATTACTGTATGTAATCTTCCTTTACAAAGTCTACTGGTTCGGGAAAACCAGTGTTACCATGATTTCAAGATTCAAGTAAATCGATCAATAGTATACAATTCATAATTTGTTATTTTAGTTGGAGTCTTCTCGGTCTAGAATTCCGGATAACGTTTTTATACGAACAAAAATAAATTAATATAATCACCAATTTAAAAAAACAGAATTCAACCGATTTCTTCAAGATTCCATCATCAGACTCCGACTTGGTGCCAATGGAACCATCTCGGGGTTATTACCCGTTCGATTAAAAAAACATTAAAAATCGTAAAATATATACAAAAACAAATTAGTCGAATTGAGAACCTCTTCTTTTTTGAAAGTCTGTTAAAAATTGTTTTAATGGAAAACTTAGAATCATCAAAATTGCACATCGTTACAATGATGAATACAATAAAGACATGATAACACATTTACATCTATTCTAACGACTCGCAAAGCACTCTTAAAATTCGGATGCCAATTATTGATATATCGGAACTGCGGCTCAACGCCATAAACCGATAATATAAGTCACGGTTCACAGATCAATATAGCAATGGTGGAAAGGTACCTTAAGGCTGCGTTTCCACCAGAGATGTGCGAGGATGTGTTTCCATACAAATGACACCTCGCTCGAGGAATTAATAGGTGTCATTTGTATGGAAACACATCCTCGCACATCTCTGGTGGAAACGCAGTTTTAGTCTTCGAAGATCTGGGAAGCGATTAGATTAGGACCATTTCACATTAGCGCTTGACTTATCGTTTCGATTCTGCACGACAAGACTATCTTTATTGAATAGGATTTAAGCAAAAATAAAAATGTTTCAAACCTTTTCACATGACCTTCAGAAGAAGAAAATTTAAAGATTTTGCACCGTCCGTTTTTAAAACTCGATAAAAGTTACGGGCAGTTTCACAACTTAACAATCGACTCGAAATACTCAGTCGATGTCTGTACACAAACATCGCAAAACTCGATAGACGATGTCATATCGTCGCTATACTTACAAAACCTCTGATCAGTTCATGCAAATGTCGCCTCTCTTGCACTCAAAATACAGGTGTTTTTCCCATCGAGTAGCAGATACGAGGTTGCTTAACTATGGCGGCGATATTTTCGGCACTCTTCCTAACTCCAAATATACTTTGAAAGGAAATCGATGACCGACGTTGCCAAACTTCTGACTCTTGAATTCTTAAGCATCTTTCGATCACATTGTTGCCATTTTTACCGACTTCCGATAAGGTTTTAAATGTTGATTTTGAAGTATTTTTAGCTTGGTTAATGAATATTTCAACAATTGATTATATTTGGAATAATTACATAATAATTTGTGGTTTCCGTTGAAATAGTAGTTTTTAAAATTAAGACGTTTCTGTTTCAAATTCAATTCCGGAGAGGGAACTTAATTCAAGTGCGTGTTTTCTATGAATTTATCGATGATTATTATATATCGTCGTATAGTAAGAATACATTGGTCACCATCACCCCAACTCCTCCTGCGGGTGTCGTAAGAGTCGACTAAGGGATTGAAGTGTCACTGACCACTATTTGATAAAAGATTGATGATGGGCAGCAGCGTCATCAGTGGACACATTACTGCGATCGCCAATCCGCTTGCCCAGCGTGGCGATTATGGGCATTTACCTCCTAATGCGTCTATACGCATAGTTAATAGGAGAGGCCTACGTCCAGCAGTGGACTATCATAGGCTGATGTGATGATGATGATGATGATGATGATGATGATATATATCGTCGATTAGTAGCCCCAACACAATCCTTCATTTTATTGACCTTACCGCGGGCTTAGGTCGATTTATGTAATATTCTATTATATTTATTTACTTATTGACAGCATAGTAGGTACTTACTTAGTAGAACATCAGTCCTATGGAAGGGCAATAGAATAATAATTATAATGTCAAAAGAGAAAGATGATGTAGGTACAGCATTTTAAAAAATATCCTGTTCTTAATCATTTTGTAACGCTAATATGGGCGCACCATAATGCATAATTTATCATATCAAATAGGAGATATCCTTTTCTGTTGTCCCATCACTAATGTTTTTTTTTTCTATTACAGGTACGTACCGGAGAACATCTCTCACTATATCAACAAAAAAAGAACTTATTCAGTACTGATTCTACGTTCATTCATTCATAATAAAAATAAACAAGGCAGAATAAAAATCTTTCGAAGACCAAACTTTTGGCATTTCGCTGAACAACATTACAGTATTCTATGTGTTCGAGGTGATTAAATCTCGGCTTTATGTTAATGTGACAATGTTCTAATTTCAAGCTGACAAAAGAGCGACATAGAACTTTGTAATATTGAAGCAACGATTTGGTAAACTCATGGGTATAGTTTTTTTTCCTTGGTAACACTAAAGATGCCGTGTGGTGACGGCAGTAAAAATACATTTGTCACCACCCCAACTCCTCCTGCGGGTGTCGTAAGAGTCGACTGAGGGATTAAAGTGTCACTGACCATTCTACAAGATTGATGATGGGCAGCAGCGTCATCATAGTGGACACATTACTGCGATCGCCAATCCGCTTGCCCAGCGTGGCGATTATGGGCATTTACCTCCTAATGCGTCTATACGCATAGTTAATAGGAGAGGCCTACGTCCAGCAGTGGACTAACATAGGCTGATGATGTGTGATGTGAACACTAAAGATGAACCCCCTTATTCATAAACGCCTGCTAACTTAGCAAGACGCTAAGTATTGTTTGTCCCTTTCGGTCTTAGCAATATGTCCACAAGAATGACAGGGACGAACAATACTTAGCGGCTTGTTAAGTTAGGAGGCGTTTATGAATAAGTAGTTTTATTTCAGGGTGCTTAGACAAGTTGCCAATCGCTAACGCTTAATCGTCAATCGTAAACGAAAGGCAGCTAACGATCTTTGTCGCACTAATATGAAAGAGTGACAGAGACGGAAAACTACGATACGCTACTAAGCGTTAGCGATTAGCAACTTGGCTAAGCACCCAGTACCTAACTCCAAACGGTCTATGTACTTTTACACCTACTTGGCAAGATAAGATACTAAGCCAAAGTAGCGCCATAAGATATATCCAAACAGCCAGGCTGGTCACAAATATCTGCGCAGACTTCTATTGTCAGGACGGTGCATGTGGAGATATTTTTGAGCACCCTGTCTGTCCCGATATATCCGACGGCGAATGTACAGTATAAAGGTGCATGCAGACCAAAAGAGCATCACGTTTCGTGTAACGATCGAATTTCGTAGAGTAGGGGGATAGAACAGCGAATGCTCCCTTGGTCTGCATGCACCTTTATAATAAATTATTTATCTTAATTTACGTGTTTCAATGCTGAATAAGATTCAATAACGGTGAGTATGAAATACCAAAAATCGTTATTTTTAACAT